>CAUYPK010048228.1:0-10177 GCA_963574355.1 Loris lydekkerianus
AATATGCACCGCAGGTGTAATCCCACCCATCACCCTCCCTCTGACCGCCTCGCCCCGCCCCCCCCCCCCCCTAAACCAACACCCACAAAAAGAGGAATACTATTAAAAATCAAAACAAAAAAAAATTAAAAAAAAAAGAAAATAAGAAATTTAAAAATAATTCTGTCATCTCTTTTCTTGAGGAGAGCTTAAGTAAAAACCATGTCGTACTAAAATGTGAATTGAAAATATTAGCATAAACTTATGAGGTATACTATCTTTAGTTTCATATCTTTGTGAGAAGATTTATACTGCATATTTGTGGGGAGGTGTATTTCCCATCTCAGGACAATGACTAACCTGAGATAAATGAGCGACCCTAACACTCAGAATTTAATCTGGAAGTTCAGTTTTCCACTACAATAAACTCAGAGTTTGGTTTCTTGGAGAAAAGCTGATTCTAGAACTCAGACATAAGACAAGCAAGGAAAATGTCGTCAAACCAGACAGAAAGTCAGAAATCCAACCTACTAGACACGCACCACGCTCACTCAAGAGCCAAGCACAAGAGGCTCCCACTGACCAAAGATGGGATAATTTAAGCCTTAACAAGAGAGTAATGACAGTGCATGGAAATATGTCAATAAGTTCATAATGATAGGAACAAAAGACCACCAGTTCTCCAGAAGATGATTAGCAATCAATACATTTAAAACTGGCACATAAAGGGAAATCATTAAGCTTCTATACCACCTTCTTTATACGAATTGTACCACTGGGTGACTACATAGTACATGAGGGGCAGCGTCTCTTTGTAAAATTATTCTAGTTCATACGTGAAAATAAAATGCTAGAATTAGGCTACCACCATTTTGAAAGCCCTCATGAACTGGCTGTTGGAGTCATTAAGAATGAATAACTGTAACATTATAACAACACAGCGAGAGAGAGATCAAGAGATATCACAAGTATGTGCCCCAGTGAAAAACAATGGCCACTAACAGCTTTGCTAAAGGATTCAACATTTAGCATCATCAAACAGGTGGATTCAGCCGCCAATCTGCAGGAAATTAGAGGGCAGAGACATTTGTTGAATAGCATAGCCTCATAAGTGTGAAATTACAAATATCCAGCCTGGGGAATCTGCAGGTCAAGTGATCTAGGTTCTTCAACAAACGGATTCCAAAGAAAAGATAAAGCAAGGTAACAGCCAGTACCTGTACGAGGTCAGACAATTTAGTTCACAAACTCATCCTAGAAAAAGTGCTACATACCTCATTGCTGAAAATCACTATGGCCTTTAGACTAAAGGTGCCCATAGCAATTTTTCAGAGTTATTTTTCAAGGAGGAGTTCCTGAACCCAATTGTTAGACCTCAGCTCTGATGACCATTCTAGAGAAAGGTTCCAGAATTGCTTTGTACTAGGCATTGGCCTCAGTGCACAGCTCCCCAAGGAGAGCACTTTGAAAGTGACCATAGCAATATTCAGAAGTGAGGTAGGTAGCATTTTTTCTAGGATGAATTTGCAAACTTAATTGACCTCGTATATAAAAGATATAAAAGGCATAGCCAAACAATGTGTGAGACCATAATTTAAGTACACACACAAGAGATAACCCTATAAAGTGATTCAGGGAAGTGATTAGTATTCAAGACAGCAGTTACTGTTGGGGCAGCAGGGACTGGAGTAGGGCTTGTGGCTGGATTCTATTTCCCACCTCAAATTGTGTCTGCAAACTTGTTTACAGTATATTAATTTGTTAAGCTACGTATTTCTCTGTGTGTGTGTAGTTTTATATATGTTTTATTTTAAAAATAAAAAGGCATAATTCATATAGAAACCTGACAAGCAGATTTGAAAGTTTTTCTAGAGATTATAAACAAAGAACAGCAGGAATCCGCTTAGAAGAGAATAACATGGGATCATTCTCTTAATTAGTTATAAATATCAAGCTTTGGTAACTAAAACAGCATGACACTACGAAAGAAATAAATAAAGATATGAATGAAAACCAAAAAGAAAACACATATATATGTGTGCGTGTGTGTGTGTACATCTCTAATATAGGGAAAAATTTAATATCTAATTCACATAGTAACTAAATATAAATTTTAAATTGATTTAAGATCAGAAGTAGAAAAATAAAACTATTAAATAAACAAATAAAATGTAGCTTAGGCTGGGGATTAAGGACAAAGGGAAATATTTCTTAGGAAAACACAAATGAAAATATATGCATTACTTGAAATAATGTAAAATAATTCTTCCAGAAGACAATAATTGAGACAATTATCTATAGATACCATAGATAATTGTTTAAATGTCAGCTTACATGACTAAGGATTATTAGCCCTTCAATACAAAGGTGGTACATGTCAACACATATATCAAAAGAAAAAATAATTTGATGGAAAAAAATAGTCAAGTAATACAAAATATATAGCTGTGCACATATATCTATACATAATAACTACTCAATATAGTAAATGATGCTTGGTCTCACTAGTTGTCATATAAATGCAAATTAAACACCATCCACAATTTTTGATCTATTGGATTTATACAAAAAATTTTAACTTACAATAACCAATGTCTGAGAGTACATGAAGAAAACAGTGCTGTCATAGATGTCTCTCCTCATGGAAATCCTTATAGATGGATACAGCAATTTATTATTTATTTTTTATTGTTGGGGATTCATTGAGGGAACAAGAAACCAGGTTACACTGATTGCATTTGTTAGGTGAAGTAAAGTCCCTCTTACAATCAGGTATTGCCCCCAGAAGGTGTGGCACACACCAAGGCCCCACCCGCCTCCCCCCTTCCCTCTCTCTGATCTTCCTTTCCCCACCCCGCCCTCCTTCTTTCTTTCTCTGGATGCAGCAATTTTTGAACATACATTGATTATTTCTTTCACACTGTCCATATTTTTATCCTCTGTTCTGAATTCTAAGTGAATTCCTTTGTTCATCCTTCCTAATCATGAATTAAATCTTCACCTAGGAATATTCTCTCTGGTCCATATGTTGAGCTTATTTTTATAATTGCTAATCTGTTTTTAGCCGTCATTGCTGTATCAACTTCTTTTATCTCTTTAAGGATGTCAGCCACACTTCCTAAGATCCTGTGTTTGTTTACTTCTATTTCTTCTGGTGTCATCTATAAATTTCCATGAATCTGATTATCATTAAATTTTTGAATAGATTTGGTTTCCTGTTCATCTTCTGGTTTTCTTTTAAATATTCGTTATTCACATGTATATGAAGCTTTTTTAAAATTATTTTAACCACAGACCACCTGTAGTGATTGGGACAGCGGGGTTACGGCTGGCACAGACTGATGAAGGAGGTCCCAACTCCAAAATATGGACAGAGGCGCGTTCTCTTCACCCAGGGTGACATCTGTTGTCCAAGCACTGACTTTCTTCCCTTTCCACACCCACCACGCAACTGGTGCCCAGTGACAACGGCAGGCATTTGCTCCCTGGTTATAGCAGGATCCAGGATGTAGGGAGGTGTGAATCTGGACAGGGAGTGCACAGCAGGGCCTGGGAGGCAGCTGTCACCCATCAGGCCACCCTGTGCCACAGACCAGACCTAAGCTGTCGGCCCTGCACTCAGCACCAAATACCATCAACCTCTGAGCAGCCTGGGCTCTCAGGCCCAGATCCACAGGTTAGGGACCCTGCAGAGCCATTCTGCAGCCCCCTGTAGTTAAGGACAGTGCCTTTTCACTATATTTTCAGATTAGTATGGGAATATCTATCAGAATTTCTTAATTGTTTTGTTCCCCTGTGAACTCAGTTCTTGTATCACCACACTATTGTGAACTCACACTTTGTATCTCCAAGCTACCGATTCCCTTCAACTGTATTTTCTAGTCTAAAACGAGGAGGAAATAAGTCACTATGTTCATTCGTGCCACATGTGGTTCTTTTTCTTAATGTCTTGATTAATATTTGTACGAGAAGAGAAGTGTACTACTGTACGATCAAGTACAACATTCGCCCGTGTGAGATTCCCTTACCCCTTTCTCTTCCCAGCCCCTGGAGAGAAGCCCAGTGGCCCCTGAGGTGGCCCCAGATTTTCCTTCTGGAGGACCTGCTGCAGGAGCACAGCCGACCACAGACTCCAGCTGCGGCCACTCAGCTCGGCTGCAGCAGGCCGAGGCCAGGCTTCCTCAGGCTGGTGATGTCTGTGACTAATGGCAAGGACGAGGGACGCCAGATCCTGGGCAGCACTGCGTCCCACGGGCGCGTCTAACAGGCAGCCTTTGCTCTGAGCCCGGCCGTTATCCTGGCCAAAACTTCCTCCACCCTTCGCTCTGGGCCGTAGCTTTCCTCTCTCACCATCCTTACCTCTTTCTGTTTCCCACCGAGTCACGTCTGCACTGCTCTAAGGTTTCTCCCGCCTCTCCTGCTTTCCTCCCTGCCTCACTCCCACATCCGACATGGGCATTTCCCCAATAAATGTCTGTCACATATAACAGCATCTCGGTGTCTGTGCCTTGGAGAGCCTGAAATGACTTAGGTGATATAGTAATGGGCTGAGAAAATAGACAGACACAGTCTGGAGACTGACTCACTGCCCCAGCTGACCAGCAGGCCTCATCCTGGGTGGAATGTGGGGCATGCAGAGTCCCCGGCACAGTCAGGGGTCAAACTGCTGAAGATTTTCCTGGTGGTGATTTGTAAATGTCCCCACAGAGGGCCAGACCTCCTCCAAGGCAAGGCTTCAGAGTGGGAAGGTGTGTTGGGGGATGCCAGGAGAGGTCAGTGACTACAAGAACAGCAAAGCTGGCTGGGAGCTACTGAGCTAGAACAGGGCCGGGGAAAAGGACAATGAGAAACTGAGGGCAGTGAAGAAAACCAGGGAGGCCCTGGGGTAGGTGGTGGGCAGTTACCAACTGGCCAACACCTTCTTTTCTGTACCAAACGTGTGAGAACGGGAGCAGCTGTTGGGCATCTGCATAGCACACACAGTGTTCATTTAAAGTTTTGCACCAGAGTTAGGTGAACTCTAACACTCTACATCATAAAATAAACTAAAGAGACCTCAAGAGCACTTTCAATATTTCCACATCCAGAGTGACGAGAGAGTGACTTTTTGTCAAGTTCACCCAGCTTCAAATTGTTTTCAAAAAGATGATGTGACGATATTCTCGTCCACTCCAATGAAGACATCTCACCTAAAATTAATGTGATAATCGTCCTGACTTCACTTTCTGTGGTTTCAGTTACCCAAGGTTAACCATAGGCTGAAAAGTGACCTTATTTTACTTAGTAATTCCTCCTTATTGCAAGAGACCTAACGCCACCACATTGTTACAACTCCTCTGCTTTATTAGTCGTGTTGTTAATCTCCTACTGGGCAGAATTTATAAATTAAACTTCACTATAGGTATATATGTGTCAGAAAAAGACACAGTATGTATGGAGGGTTCAGTCCTACCCACAGATGCAGGCATCGCGAGGGGCCTGGGACAGACCATCACGTAACCCTGACAGAAGCACCCACAATGAAAAAGGCCCTAAAACCATCCAGACATAAAATCCTAGTCCGTTTACATCAGCCAGCCTTCATCCCTGACCCAGCCAGAGACAGCCCAGGGCTCACATGGGCAGCAGGCCAAGTCACAGAGACGGAGGCTGTGTTCTGGCCCTGCAGCTTGGAAACCCACTTGCCACAGCTAATCTGTCTTTGAATATTGAATCTGTCAGCAACATAAATGAAAGCTGACCTCAGGACACGGCACTGGTCTTTGAGGAAACCAACCAGCCACTCTTGGCCAGTTGGCCATATCAAGTCTCTTTGAACCTACAAGAATCAACAGTTGATCCTTAGAGGGACAAATGTGTATTTGAGTTAAAAGCTTCCTTCCTTCTCAGAGATGCAGCCAGCCTTTCCTTTCAACAGTGATTGAACTAGTGCCACCATTTGGTGACATACAGATGGTTCAGTCCCCCAAGCTTGGAATTCCACACAGCATAGCATGTGACAACTGCATCAACTTTTGAGTGAAAAAGGTATAGCATCCAGAAGCCTCAGGCCTCACGGAATACCAGAACGTCCACTGGAAGACACAGCTGAAGCACCATCTTACAGGCAATATTCTATAAGAATCACTCAGGATGCCGTGTGCACACCAGACCAGAGACTTCTGTGTGACCTTCCTCACAGGAAGAGTACCCAAGACAGGGACTCAATGGTGGAAGGAGGAGTGGCCCCAACATGTCTTGTTTTTAATAACCCACTGAAGAGTGCATGAAACATTTCTTAATATCACTCATTAGGATTTTACCAGTACTTTTTCCTCAAGAAAAAACTTTGCAAAATACTGATGATTGCATCGAGATATTTTACTTTCTCTAGTACATATGACTAAATCCTACAATCATGCATGCCATCCAAGCTGGCTGCACAACAACCTGTTACAGACAGGAAATTAGTATAATTCCTCCTTGGAATTCATTCAGGAAGCATAAACCACCAGCAGAAACAATACAACATGTGCTCATTCATAATTAACTTCCGAGCATGGACCCTGAGGACACCATCTTAGACACAGGCTCCAATTTGGTCATAATCAATTTATCAAGCATATTAGTCATTCTGGAAGTAACAATAACAAAATAAAATTAACTTGGATAAATTAAATATTGTTTGTCATTTTAAGACACGGAACATCTAATAACATAATTTTAAATGAAGCTGATTTAATATGTACCAGTAAGATGGCCGCCTATTTGATTATCGTCTTAAACACAGTACCTCCTTATACCACAGTGCACTTTTCACTGGGGCCTCACGACACCCTCGGGAGCTGGGTAGAACAAATATTGTTACACTCATTTTAAACATCAGGGACCTGAATCTAAGAAAAGTTGTCCGTATGAGAGCCAGGAAAGACGCCAGCACTTGAATACACATCTCTGGACTCATTTCTTTCTGAAGAAGCAAGAAATTAAAAAGCAAATATTTGGAGTCAGAATTAGATTTCTATTCTGACTCAGTAATTACTAGCTACAGAAACAACTACTGAATTATCTCTTCTAAGCTTCAATTCAACATTTTACTTGCTATTAGGCAGAAAAGGATAAGAAAGGCAGGCATTGAATGTAATCTATTATCCAATTATCTGTGTATTGAAAATACACTAAGGGTTGTTCTTTAAAGTGTTTTTTCATGGGGTTTCTCTCTGTTTTATTCTCCTAACTAGATGCTTCTCAGGTCTCCTGAGAATTTACGGTGGGGTTCCAACTCCACCCATCAGGACTACGAAAGCTGGGGTGACACCTGGCACTGTGCTGTGAGCCTGCTAAGAGCACATGGTCTGTTTTTCTACCTTTATCATCCTCCCTCTCTTCCAAGGCATTCCTCACTAATGGTAGAGCTGCCCTGTTAACACTCCTCCGTCTCGTCTCCCATCTGTAGGCACCAAGCCCCCAGTTTTTTGTTTTTTTTTTTTTTTTGGAGTGGCTTAAACAGTAACCTTGATGACACGCCAGGCTAAGTCACAGTTTTTCCTCTTCCTCCTTTCTTCCTGTGTCTTCTCTCTTCCACCCTCACCAGCCAGTGGGCTCCTCAACATTCTCTCCTTCTGTAAGGGACGTTGACCCTACAGTTCAAGAAACATTCCCGGAGTGTCTCCTATGCTGCCAGCAGCAAGGTGCCAAGAACAGAGAGACACACAGAACACAGTCTTTGTCCTTAAGGGGATTTCAGTTTATTAGGAGAAAGAGATAATTAAGGAAACATATCTCCATAATTCAACACTTTCAGTGGTTAAAGATAGGCTCAAGGTGTTATGGAAACAGAGGGGAAGAACAATTAACCACTCTCAGGGTGGAAATTATGCCTAATAAAAGGCGACAAGAAGAAATGAAATGTATTCTCACAGCATGAGTAGGAAATAGCAGGTGAAGAAGTGTTACAGGTGCAGAGGAACATGAGTAATTACACAGAAGGACAAAGCCATAGCCTTGCTCAGGTTACAAGCAGTTGGGTATTTCCAGCACTAAAATGGGCTTCAGTTCTGGGACATGTGCGGACGTGGTGCCTGTGGAATGGGTAAGTGGAAAAGTTACCAGAAAGCTTAGGAGAAAAGTCAACATTAAATATTTGGCCGTCACCAATAGTATAAGATTAAGAAAAATCAAATAAGGTAAGGAGGAGGGGGATGTTGTTATTTCATAGAGAGCAGTCAGAAAGTTCTGACTTTTACTTTTAAGGTGATTTTTTTTCAGCAAAAAATAAAAAGTCTTTTTCTTAAGAAAGTGAGTCATATGAATATATTAGCAAAGAGCTTTCCAGAAAGAAGACATAGCAAATGAAAAGGCAAAATGTACTTGAGATAGTTGAGTTGTGTGCTTGGATGTCTGAGGAATAACAATGATGAACATCAATGAAGAATAAGAATCAACAGACACAGGGAAGTCCTGTCAGAGAGATAACCAGGGCCAGATCAAGAGCCCAGTACATGGGCTTGGCCTTCACTCTGAACAACATTGCAAACCATTAGAAGTGTATACTGGAAATGTAACAGGATTTGTGCTGTACAGGTCCACTCAGTCCACCGTCTGCAGAACTCACTAAGAGGAAGGGGAGAAAAGAGAGATGTACCATTAACCCAGGATAGCGTGATGGTGGTTTAGAGTGGTAATAAGACGTGGCAGGGTTCTCAGTACCTTTTGAAAGTGAGATAATTTTCTGTGTTTGAGTGTGAAATAAAGGATGAAATTAAAGTTCAAAAGGTAAGTCTCAAATAAGAAGAACCAATCAATGAGAAAGAAAAAGAGTAAAGTGAGAATAATTATGCAGAGCAGAGGGAGGGCCTGTTTTTAAGTTGGAAGGAGAATGTAGTGATGTTATCTAAAGCAGCACAGTGGAAAAATAATTTAAAAATCTGTTGAATTTAACAATCTCAAAGTCATTAACCTTTGCCAAAATAGTTTCAGTGGAGAAGGAAGGGAGAAATGGGATTGCAGTCTCTGAAGAATGGATTGGATAGTGGGCAAGTAATAAAAGATGGCTCTGAATCAGAGGTCCTCAAACTTTTAAACAGGAGGCCAGTTCACTGTCCCTCAGACCATTGGAGGGCCGAACTATAGTTTTAAAAAAAAAAAAAAAAACTACGAACAAATTCCTATGCACACTGTACATATCTTATTTTGAATAAAAAGACAAAACAGGAACAAATACAATCACACAGGCCGTAGTTTGAGGACCCCTGCTCTAAATGTTACAAAACTGACGAAGGTGAAAAAAAAAGGCATCCTTTCTGGGCATTTGGAGAAAAGAGGAGATTTAATTATTCATGATGTGACTCAGAGCCAGGGCAACCTCTTCTAACCCAGGATCTTAAGAACAACCCCGTGGGATGGATCAGTTCCACTTTCCAGTCACTCGGATTTAAATGTCAATTTTCCCTGGAATCTGGGTCAAGGAGAGAATTCCACAAAAATGACTCAAGTGTTCAGTAACCATTCCCACAAAAGCATCATGAAACCAAAGGTGTCACCGAAGCATTAACTAAACTGTCTCTGTGAATATGATACATGCATTAAATTTGTGTGTCATTTTATTCATTTGTACTAATATCTGGTTTAATAATCTCATCTAATAAATCATCTGTTCAGCTTTAACTTCTGCTAAGTGGATAAAAATTTAATTCTAAAGGACGGGCGCGGTGGCTCACACCTGCAATCCCAGCACTCTGGGAGGTGGAGGTGGATGGATTGCCTGGGTTCACAGGTTCAAGACCAGCCTGTGCCAGAGTGAGACCTCATCTCTAAAAATAGCTGGGTGTGATAGCAGGTACCTGTAATTCTACTACTCAAAAACTGAAGCAAGAGAATCGCTTGAGCCCAAGAGTTTGAGGTTGCTGTGAGCTATAATGCCATAGCACTCTACCAAGGGTGACAAAGTGAGACTGTCTCAAAAAAAAACAATAATTCTATAAAATTAGGATGCATCTTATTTAAATGATATTTATACAGATTAATAGATTAATCATTGGTGCTTGCTCCCTGAGTGTCCTTTGAAAAGATGCACAACCTCTGTCTCAGTATCATTACAGTAGAATATTAGTGTATACTGCTAACCAAGTACAATATATCATACACAGTTGTGCAATCTCCTCTTACAGATGAATTCATTAACTGATTTTTTTTTTTTTTTTTTTTTTTATTGTTGGGG
>CAUYPK010048233.1:0-14782 GCA_963574355.1 Loris lydekkerianus
GTCCTCCTCTTGGGGTCCAGAAGTCTCTTGCTGACTCCCTGTATCCTCACAGGGATGATTATAGGCAGATCCCACCAGCCAGAGATGCCTGGAGTCCTATCTCCCCAGACTCACGGTGCCCAGATGCAAGGAAGCTGTTACTCGGCCGCCATCTTGCTCTCTCCTTCTGAAACTTCACTTTCAGTCATGAATGAGTAGCGTATTATACTCTTCATATTATTTTTTCTTGTTCTTGTTTTTCATTTTTTTGTAATGTAATTATTAAAAAATAAAATAAGAGAAACAAATAACAAAAGAACATAATCTTTTTAAACGTTTGGCTTTACCTCTTTCTACTTCTCAACTGCAAATTTATTTCTCAATCATTATATAGGCTATCCTGCCTGTAACTTGTTTTTGGAAGGCTGAGCATGAATTAATGAACACATAGATAATCCGAATTGTAGGTGTTGAAACAAAGCTTTTTGCAGTATTTCACTTTTATAATTTTATCTGGTTATTAAATGAAGAAGGAAATCATGGCATTAGTGAAAAATAAAATGGGAAAGTTTCTCATCAGAAAGGTATCAAGAGTTTTTTCTTAGATAGAATTACTCTTGCCTGAGTAACATTTGGTATACTAAAAAGGCATGCTAAAAATGGCAAAAAAGAGAACTAACAATGAAAATATAGATATGAATGTATATTTAGAGAAGAATGATAGGATATATAATTATGTTACAATAAGTAATAAAAGCAACAATCAGAGAATGGCAACCTTTTAATCTGAAAATATGTTTAGTTACTCAGACTGAAAAGTAAAAATCTGGCACTTACCAAAAGCCAAGAAGTAAACAAGTAGAGCTATGGTCACTGCTAGGATGGCCACCCCAGCTACTACGATGAAGCACACCACATACGGATTCAGAATTCTTGAGCTAGAGGGTCCCCGTGCTGGCCTTGGAGAGAAAGAGGAACTCAGGGTCACTCACCACTCTCAGGAGCTGCCTTGTCAGTGCCCGGTCACCCACCACCCCTGTGCACCTGTAGGGCTCTCTCTGCAGGATATGGAGGTCAAGAGCCCAGGGCCAAGGAGGCTGTCCTCAGTGGTTTCCCACCGGCCTTTGTTTCAGCCTGTATTTGGTGTTGCTTCCCCTTCCAGAAGAGAGAGATTTTGGGGACAACTGAGCAGCGTCCCCAGGGACAGCAGTCCTAGCACCAACAGGGGTCACCAGGGTGGGCAGGAGGCCCTCCGCCACCCTACTGCGAGAACCCCCACATTCTCAGGACACACGTGGTAGAGGGAGAGGTGGGGGGAGCCCTAAAATTGGTTTGGGCCGCTGCTGCAGCAGGTGGACGATGTGTCATCTCCCCAGGAATTGTCAGCATATCTGGCTATGCAGAGCATGGGGTTTACAAGGCAGATGTCAGGGGCGCCCTGCTCACAACCTGCCTCCCCACGCAGCACACTCACATTCACTCATATCACACACACACACCTTCACCCTAACACTCACACTTAATGCACACTCAAGTCACACACATATATGCACTCATGACATACTCTCACCCTCACACACTAATGCTCACACTCATACACACTTTCTCACCACTCTCAAACTCACACACTCACCTCACACACTTGTAAACACTCAGCTCCCACGCACCCACATTTAATCATACTCTCATCCTTACACTTTCACACATACACCCCACACTCATTCTCACCTTCACACATACCCTTACCCTCACACACTCTTACACACCCACACTCGCACACACAGAGCTCACATTCACCCTCACACACACTTACATTCTCACAATCATTCTCGCCTCACACACACTTGCACACACACACACACACACATGAACACTTACATACATTCACACGTGTCACACGTGTGTCACACACATTGCACACAAATCACCCATGCACACTGGGGAGGGTGGGCACCAGAGGAACTGTCATGGGCTCCAGTGCGACCCTTGCTGGTGCCGGGGTCCTGTTGTGGTTGATCTGAGAGCTTCTTCATGAAGGATGGCAGTTACAGTTAGCCAGATTTTAGTCTGATCTTTCCCTTCTTCATGCTGGCATCCTGGCATAAATGAGAAGGGAATGGAAGCTCTGAGGTCACTGCTGCGAGGGGTGTGGGTCCCAGACCAGGCCTGGAGTCGCCTGCACTCTGTGCACACAAGGGCTCCTTGCAAAGGGCTCCCCTCTGCACTTCGCATTCTGCCACCGGTGTGCCAGCGGCTCTGGGCCCACTAACATTTCAGAACATTATCGGAGACAGATAACGATGTTCTAACTTTCAATTTTGTTCACTAAACATATTACAGATTATAATAATTGAGCCTGATAGTGACATGATTATTTACTAAACGTGCACTAAATTATACAAAATAGAAAGCAAATGACCTCAGAATAATAAAAAGCTTTAACTTCATGATGTCTTTACTATTATACGTCAGTTTTGTCTGTTCACCTTTCTATACTAGTGAAAACGGACTTTTACTGACATTGGTCCTAAGTCCAGTGTTCTGTAGCCATTACTCTAGTAGTTTTCCAGTTAGAGAAAATTAGCCCTTTGGTATTTGGCTAACTCATCCAGTCTCTGCTTACCAAAGTGTTATCTTGTAAGATCACCCTGCCTGTTACATATGATCACAAATGCAGAGTTTTCAGATTTCAGTGAACATTGATGGCCACTTAGCGGTGGGAGAGGCAGCGAGAGACTTGAGTTAGAGGCCAGGGTAAATCCACAAAGGTAAATAAGCCCCTAATCGCTTAACCCTCCCTGAAACAACTGTGGAGTAACTCTATTTAGAGAGGATGAGCTGATGTGCCAAGATCTCTAAGTGTGAAGGGAAATGTTCTGAAAGGCAAGGGTTAAGCTAGAGGACAAAATCCCTCCAAAAGCAAAACTGAAGGCTGGAGCAACAAATTGTAGATGGAACAGCCTCCCTTGTGGGTGACAGTAGAGATGGTTTAGCTGTCAGTTCACAGAAAACATCTTAAACTCAATGACTGTAAAGCATCATGAGACATGTGACTCAATAAATAAAGGGTGTGTAGCACCAAATTACCTTAATCTCACAAGCCACAATTATGTAAGAATGGATTGTTCCACCCCTCTAGAAACAGCTGGGGAAATGTCTCTCTCCTGTTAAACTACAAGTGCACCCTGTAGTTTAATTGCTGAAAATTGCTGATTACAAAACGTGTGAAACTACATAGTGTATAATATATACTATGTAAACTATCACAGAAATATTCTTGTAAACACTATCTGAATTTTTACTCATTACACAATGACAATCTGTGCAAGAAAATATTTTGTATGAAATTAGGGCCCTAATCTGTGAGATTTTTCATGTTTGCACTTAAACAGAAAAGCAAATACTCAGTTGTGACCTGTTTAAAGAAGTTCCTTTTCTCTCTTTTTCCTTTGTATTGGCTTAAAAAAATTGCATGAATGTTGAAAAATGTACCTTTCAACAGTTTATTGTGAGAGCCTATGTGTCAGGAATTGTATGCACAGATCACAAATCTTCACCATAGTCTTGTAAAGTCTGCTAATGCTCCCATTTTAAAGATAGGGAAGGTGAGGCTCAGATAGTAAATAACTCATGATCGTGCAGAAGTGACAGAGGTGGGAGTGGAAACAAGGCAGATTTGAATTAAGAACATGCACTTCCTCTCACCCGTACCCCCCCGCCCCCAGTGAGTGGCTTGACCCTACAGGCACAGGGAAGCTTTGAGTCGCCTGGTTCTTTTGACCTCTCCTGGGGAAAGCATGGAAATCCATATCTATTTACTGTATTTCCTAAAATATACTGTCAGTTCTCTACCTTTGAGCCCCACATGGTCATTTCTGATCATTCTCTGGGTGCTTTACAGCTACTGTGAACAGTTCAAAACTGAACTTGGCATCTTTTCCCCATTGGACTCTAGTGTTTGAAGATATACTTTAGGTTGTATAAAACAACTATAAGAGAAGGAAGAGATTTTAGATTATGCTTCAATACAGTGTCCCAAATATTAGTTTATTTGGATGTTGCTTAATTAAAAAATAGTTCCAGTTTTGTAATATATTCTTTGTTAACAATATTAACTTAATGTTTCTTCAATAAGTAAAACTTTTTTTTCTGATAAAAACATGATCATTTCCTCTTTTGGTATCTTCTTTGTATCTATCTCTCTCTCTCTACATATATATATATATACACGCATACACATATATATTTGGGGGTTTTTTGTTTTGTTTTGTTTTTGAGACAGAGTTTCATTTTGTCACCCCTGGTAGAGTGCCATGGCTTCATAGCTCACAGCAATCTCAAACTCTTGGGCTCAAGCGATTCTCTTGCCTCATCCTCCCAAGTAGTTGGCCCTACAGATACCCACCACAATGCCTGGCTAATTTTTTAGAGACGAGGTCTTGCTCTGGCTCAGGCTGGTCTCAAAACTGTGAACTCAGGCAATCCACCCACCTTGGCCTCCCAGAGTGCTAGGATTATAGGCATGAGCCACCTTGCCTGGCCTGATATATATTATTACAATTTTAATACAGTTTTTCCTTTCTTACAAAGTGTACACCATCTGTATATTTAAAACTTAGGCATCTATCAATTAATATTTACAAACATATGACATATAATCATACTTTTGTCTTAAGTAAAATTTCACATTTGAGACTAAAAGCACAGTGATCTATGACTCACTCCCTCATAGAAAGTGAACCTTTACTGTGTGGACAAATAGAAAAGAAATTTGTACTGAACTTTTATTTTTTGTGCCCAGTTCCATAAAGTAAACCCTGATGGTTTTTAAATTCTTTGTAGAGACTGGAATCTTGCTATGTTGCCCAGGCTGGCCCCACTCTCCTGGCCTCAAATGGTCCTCCTGCTTCAGTCCCCCAAAGTGCTTGGATTATAGGTGTGAGCCACCACCACTGTCTTCCTGCACTAATTCTTTTTTTTTTTTTTTTTTTTTTTATTGTCGAGGATTCATTGAGGGTACAAGAAACCAGGTTACACTGATTGCATTTGTTAGGTAAAGTCCCTCTTACAATCGTCCATCACTAATCCTTAAAGAGACACTGATAGATGAATAAAAACAATGTAAATAATTGCTCATGCTGCGTGCTTGGGTGTGTGGTTATTTAAACAGTTGACAGAAGGACCACACCCACTGAATTAAACTATCAATCAGTAGCTGGTTATCTTGGGTACTTAGGGCATAGTATAATGAGACTAAGAGCAAATGTTTAATTTTATTTTTTTTCTATTAAGTCATATACACATAGATCATGAATACATTTATGCATTTGTGGGGTACAATGTGTTTATTTTTTATACAATTTGGAGTGCTTACATCAAACTAATTAATATAGCTTTCACCTCATTTACTTGATTATTGTGCTAAGACATTTATGTTCTATATTTGATAGATTTGATTTGTACTCTTGCAATATGCTCCATAGGTGTGGTCCCACCGTTTGCCTTCCGTCTATCAGACCTCCCTCCTCTCCTTCCCCCTCCATTTTTCTCCTTCATCCTGGGCTATAGTTATGATCTATCTTTCATAAGAAAGTGTGAGTAATTATAAAGTGGTTTCATAAAAGTACTGAATACATTGGATACTTCTTCTTTCATTCTTGACATACTTTACCATCAAGAATATGTTCCAGGTCCATCCATGTAAACATAAAAGAGGTAAAGTCTCCATCTTTTTTTAAGGCTGCATAGTATTCCATGGTATACAAAAAACTGCAGATGTTGGCGTGGATGTGGAGAAAAGGGAACACTTCTGCACTGCTGGTGGGAATGCAAGCTAATACGTTCCTTTTGGAAAGAAGTGTGGAGAACACTCAGGGATCTACAAATACACCTGCCATTGGATCCTGCAATTCCTCTACTAGGAATATATCCAAAATACAAAAATCACTCTGCAAAAAAGATATTTGCACCAGATTATTCATTGCAGCTCAATTCATAATGGCCAAGTCATGGAAAAAGCCCAAGTGCCCATCGATCCATGAATGTATTAACAAATGTTTAATTTTAGATAGATTTTTCCTACTAGTTCACAGCTATAGGATAAGCCCTTGTTATTTGTTCTTTGCAAATGAGTGCTTCCTCCCCCAGCAAACAAGGAAGGAAGCAGCTAATTAAGGTAATTGTGACATACTATACTTTCCTCTCACACTGATCACCTGCTAGAGCTGCTGGAGGACATTACTTGCAGGAATTTCTAATGTGACCCTATGTCCTCCCCACCCCCCATTCTACCTGCGTGACCTGCTCCAGAACCCTAGCCTCCCAGCTGCTCCTCAGGTGACAGGCCTCCTGCTATCCCGCCAGCTTTGTGTCTGCTGTCTCCACTGTCCTGACACTTTTACCTCAGGGCCGGCCGGGCTCCTCACCTCCTTCAAGTCTTGGCTGAGTGGACAGCCACTCAGCGAGACCTCTGTAACTACACCGTGCCTCCCATCCTGATTATCACTGCCATTGTTCATTGTTTTGCAGCACACTACAGCTTTCTAACCCTCCATGGCACACAAGTTGTTTTGCTTGTTGGCCATCTCTTTCCACTGGTTTAGAAGTTTGTGAAGGCAAAGATTTTTCTTTTCCTTCCTTTTTTCCTTACTGTCAATCCGTGGATGATACCTTTATTTTAGAAAGTGGTCCTATTATTCAGGTTTCTTGATATTCAACACATTTAAGGACTCTTCCTAGAAATGCATCAGCTAGGAACAGGGATAGGTTCTGCTCCTGAAACGACTACAAAGGAATGTGGCCTGTGCCAAAGCTGAGAGTATTTATTCATGACTCAGGCTGGTTTTGTAGCCTTTTCATGGGAAGAACTTGACTGTGGAAGACTTACTCAGAGAAATGCAAAGGGCTTCCTTTTCACATCAGAGCTCCTGACAGCTCTGCACCCATTGTGTAAGGCAAGAATTTCCAGATGTTTCTGACCTTCCTTCGATAAATACTTTATTTTAAACTATTGAAGGAGATGGTATATCTGTGTTGTCATATTCAGGTCTTAACATGTTTTGGACATTTGTCCTCTCCAAATCTCACACTGAATTTGATCTCCAGTGTTGGGGGGCTGGGAAGGAGGTGTTGTGTCCTGAGGAAGGTCCCTCATAAGCAGAATGGTGCCCTAAGGTGAGAGGTGAGTTTTCTCTCTTTCGTCCACATGAGAGCTGGTTGGCTAAAAGATCCTGGCACCCTCCACTCCCTCCTACTGCCTCTCCACAAGGCACCTGCTCCACAAGGCACCTGTGCCGTCCACCTTCTGTAGAAGCCCCTGAAAACCTCCACTAGAGCAGTGCTGGTGTCAGGCTTCTTATACAGTCAGCAGAGCCATTAGCCAAGCCAGCCTCTTTTCCTTACAGACCATCCCGCCTCAGGTATTTCCTGTATAGCAGCAGAAATAGATGGAGACATGCCTCATCTTCCTCAGGTGATAAGGGGAAGATTGCTGAGTAGGGCTTGAAAACAATGCTGACAGTCTGTAGGACCTGCCCGACTTCCCCTCATGCCCTCTATGCCTCCACGTCCAGCAGCAGCGTCAGCCTTGTGCAGTTGTTCAGAGATGTTTGCAGACAACCCAGCATTTCTGTGGAGTCAACTCAACATCAACGTTAACTCAACATCATGAGGCCTCAACTCAACATTGTGTTCCAGGCTGTGTTCTGCTGAACTTAATACACACTTAGCTTTTATGAGGAACATCTCCTTTGCCTGCACAGCGCAGCTGCCCAGGGGTGAGCTCCTTACTCCACAGTTGAGACTATGGAGCCTTTTCTGTGTGCAACTGAGCACTGTGGAGGCATTTGGTAGAGGGTAACATATCCCCAAAGGTGAACCTGAAGAGGCAGTTTGAAAACAGTAGAACAGATAAAAATACTTCTTCTGGAACTTTGCAATGCTAAATTTTTAAGTGTATTTCTCTAGGAGTCACCAGATGGCAAAGTGATGGGAGCCACATGTCTTGACACTGCCCTTGTTGAAGAGCCTGTACCTAGTGCTGGTGGCCTGTCCGCAGGGCCTGTGATGGGGGAGGCTGCCCCACCTGCTGTCTTCCTCATCACCTGGTGGTGCCAGTTACCTACAGAGCACAGGGTTAGACACTGTGCTGACTTCCAGGAGGCACAGCCATTGACAGGCCAGAGCCCATCCTAGTCTCCAAGCAAGAAGACTATTTAGTTGAAGACGTGCTTGCTTCCCTGCCTATTTCCTCTCAAATAGACAAAAGAGCGTTTTTTTTCCTATCTGGCTTTAGTTTTCAAGTAAATAGGTTTTATTCCTCATTTGTCTTCCCCTTTCTTTATTCTTTCTCTTTATTTCCCTTCCTTTTTGTTTCTTAATTTTTAACTAAAGATGTCCTTTAAACTACCCAAAACAAACATTATTTTTCTGGGTATCTTCAAATTACATAGAAAGATTAAGAACAATCTAAATGTATGATTTTTTATTGTGAAAATCTTATTTGGGAAATAAACACTTGAGTATCTTGAGTACTTGGGTATCTTCTGGGGTGAAGAACTTGTTATTAGCTTGGACTTGAATAGTTGTGTTTCTCTGTATATATACCAGCAACCACTGCATTGTGCACCATACACAGGTGAATTTTATGGCATATAATTAAATTTCAATAAAGTTGTTAACAATTAAATTTATGTATTAATTATCATTAACTTACTGGAAAAATAAAATTACCAAACTCTGTCTGAGCAATTGACAATGGGGATGAGCCTAAAGCTTCAGACGCAGGAAAAGACCCTGAGGTCTGCTCAGACTCCCCGTGTCACATGGGCAGCAGCTCTCTGAGCTGTCAGACGTGGGTGTGGTTACCCTTAATGCTAGCAAATTGTTCCACATAAGATATAAAGTGTCAGAGTTTGGAAATGTTCTACTTCATTGTAGTAGAACACGTACGTGTTCACGGGACAGTGTTCCTCTCACTTTTATTTTACTTTCTGAGTGGAGTTGTGAATCGGACATTGGGAATTGCTCATAAATACAAGTAGACCCACAGAAGAGTGCCAGACACATTTTCATTACCTGTCAAGTGTCAGAGTAGAAAAATATCTGAGAAATCCCAAGAAAAAATTCAAGTTTAAATTCAAGTTGCTAAATGGCAAAGAGCCGATTGATTTTTCTTTGCACATTCCCAAATCTTCTATTTCTTCCTTGCCTTCTGCAGCTTGAACTGATGAGACAGCAGTGTTTCCAAAACTTCCCATGCACAGAAACATTTATTTTGAAATACCTAGCATTTTTGAGAAGAACAGTGTTCCCAGAACTCAGTGAGTTCTAACTTGCCTGCATGCTGAGAGTTTCTGCAGGCTGAGAATGGGGCTGATGTGTACACCAGGGGAGAGGAACTCACTCACCGGTAAGCCACAAGGAGGCCTCTTGCTGTCCCCTTCTTCTCCATGTGGATATGTGAGAGATTGCCTTGAAGCTGTATACAGCCATTGTTCAGTCTAGTATCTCTTAAATTTTAATGTACCTATGAATCGCCTGTTAAAAGTTCAAATTTTAGGCTTGGCACTTATAGCTCAGTGGTTAGAGTGTAAGCCGTATACACCCAGGGATGGCAGGCTTGAACCTGGCCTGGGCCTGCTAAATAACAATGACAACTACAACAAAAAAATAGCTGGGCGTTGTGGCGGGCACCTGTAGTCCCAGCTATATGGGAAGCTGAAACAAAAGAATCACTTGAGCCAAGATTGCCGAGCCCAATCTCTTGAGGCAAGAGAATCACTTGAGTTTGAGGTTGCTGTGAGCTGTGATGCATGGCACTCTAGAGAGGGTGACATCATGAGACTCTCAAAAAAAAAAAGAGTTTAAATTTTCAATTAATGACTCTGGGGTGGGTCCCAAGGTTAAGCATTTCCGACAAACTCTGGAAGATGTCACGACTCTTGGTCCAGGGCCTATTTTTGTGTGGCAAAGGCCTTAGATACAATTAGATTAGACATACTTGACATTTGTAAACAGAGTGATTTTGTTGAAGAAGTGATCTGAGACACCAAAATATTTTATCACTTTATCATCTAAGACTAGCCCTAAGTTCATAGAAAGAAAAGTTACCTATGGACCCACGGCTTAGGGCATGGCAACTTTTAAGGCTAAAAGTGAAAGAATTAGACCAGCGCCATCTTATGAGTTAAGTTTCGCTTTCCCCGCCATTTCACTCCGAAAGTTTCACTTTCCAGACAAGCCCAGGCAAGCCCAGGCAATTCCCTGAAATCATGAGACAACTGCCCACCAATCAGGGACCCCCCCACCTAACCAATCCAGAAGCTCCTCCTTTGTTTCAAGCTTTGCATGCCCACCCACTCTGCTGGTCCATAAGAACCCCCTGCTCCAGAGCTCCAGGCTCCTGGCTTGGATCTGTTGCAGCAGAGTCCCCGGGAGCCCAAGCTCGAGCCTGCAATAAAAGGCCCTTTTGCTTTTGCATTGGACTCGGCTCCCTGGTGGTCTTTGTGGGGGATTTCAAGATCTGGGCACAACAAGAGAAAAGCCACATTTTTGCTAAACTCCCTAATAATAGGGAAAATTGTGAGACTTTTCCTACCTCTGTTTTTTGACCTGGGCCTTTACAATTGTGGCCAGGCAGAGATGGGCCTTACAAACATTCTTTTCTCATAAGCCAGTTCCAATCAGCCTACAGAGACTACACAGAAACTTTGTGTTCAACTTTTGACTTAAAGCATCAAATTACACCTCATTTTAATGCTCATAAGGCACCAACTGAGATGTATGTTGCAAGTATGTTTACCAGCTGCACAGGTACTCGGCTCCCCTCCTAAATACGTAGAACCCCCCGAAACTTGCTAAGTGTGTCTGACTCTATTGTGTAACACAGACCTGGGATAAGGCATAAGCCCAACCTGCCCTCCCCTCTTCAGAGACAGTCTTAGTCCACAGCAAAGATGATCTTTTCCCAGTTTGCAAACTGATGTCACCAACACACTCCCTCCTAACTAGCCATCCCGCTGATGTTTGGATGACTAAGGCATAGTAGATTCTTCTTTGTTTCCTGAAGTCCAAGCCCAAGGACAATCCTCCTTTGCTGCTGGATAAAAACTAGAAATTTCCATACCTTAACTTATCACTTCACCGAAGTATATAGACCCTATATTACAGAATTACAGTCATAGGCACATTTTGGTCAACCATGGACTACACATGGGGACAAGGGTCCTGTAAGATTTTTCTTTTTTTTTTTTTTTGGTGGGGTCTGGGTTTGAACCCACCACCTGCAGCATATGGGGCCAGCTCCCTACCCCTCTGAGCCACAGGCACTGCCCATCCTGTAAGATTTTAATGCCTTATTTTTGCCATACCTTTTATGTGTTTAGATATCTTTTGATATGCAAATATTTACCACAATGCTATATTGGCTATAAGAGTGGAGAGGTGGGTAAGATGTAGCAGAAGAAAGATAAAGAAAGTGGACCTTAAATGGACAGGTTAAAAAAGTAAAAATCTATTAATAAAGGGCCTAACTGAAGAAAGACATGTGAGCACCTACTGGGACATATAAGTTACAGATGATGATCGAATAGAGAACTCAGGAATGAACTGGGACTTCCTCCTGGGAGCTGATTGAGGGCTATTACTGGTGATCCATGGGAAGAGTAGGGGCTGGAATCCAAGACCATTTACCACCTGAAACAGCTTATTCTATTTAACTGTATCTGGTAAATGATGATTGTTCTCAGAGGAAAAGAAAGGTGGCTTCTGGTGAATCATGCACCAAATACAAATTCAAATACTCTTGGGTAATATTTAGTTGTATCAATATATTTTTAAAAACAATATCTTGTACTCTGCCCCTTCTGAATTTAATCTTATTGGCTTCTTGCCCAGACTGTCTTCAGAAGCAGAGGAAATATTTAAGCGTTTTCAGGATTATTTTGTGTCATGATGAAATGTATAGAGTTCCAAAGTCTACAGAATAAATATTTTTGAGGCCTATTCTAGAGAGTGCATTCTTTAGAGGCTGTGAAAAGTACTGCAGATACATTCTCTTTTCAATGATCTATTCATTAAGTGAATGTACACAGCGAGGGAATAGGGGGAATGGGCTGGGTCAGAAGGTGGGGTAAGGCCCTCTGTGCTCTGTGTGTTGGCTTTTTTTTTCTTTATTGAGACAAGGCTTCACTTTGTCACCTAGGTTGGAGAGCAGTGGTGGAATCATGGCTCATTGACTGCAAACTCTTGGGCTCAAATGATCCAACCACCTCAACCTCCCAAGTAGCTGACCCTACAGGCACCTGCCGACATGCCCATCTAATTTTTTTTTATTTCTTGCTTTTGTAGAGATGGGGTCTCACTATGTTGCCCAGGCTGATGTAAAACTCCTGGCCTCAAGTGATCCTCCCTCCAAGGCCTCTCAAAGTGCCGGATTGTGGGCATGAGACCTGCCACACCTTGCCATTGCTATGGTCTTTAACATTGGCAAGAAGAGTCACATCCATAAGGGATTCCTTTCCATATGCTGAAAATGTACATGTTTACTCATTCTCTTTTGTTTTTATAAAAAACTTACCCTGAAACATTATCCATGTCCAGATGCCCGTACTTTTAATTACTACACAGGTAATACAGAATGGTAATGTAGTGCAGTAGTGATAACAACTATAAGTTCTATAATTAGATAGACCCACATGACCAATAGCAAGTGATGAAATCCGAGACTTACTTTCCACCTTTACAAACTAAGAATCATCATAGGCCTCAAGGTTCAGAGGTTAAATGAAGTGCTGTTTATATAGTACTTAGAGCTCTGGTGTGTGTTCAATATGTCATGAATTCTATATTCTTCTTCTATGTAAAACCTAGTCTTCACTGGAAATAATATAAATTGTTAAATATGATACATATATATCACATGATATGACATTAAAATTAACTACTTTTAATTTTAAGGTATTTCACTGACAATTAAAAATTATATATATTCAAGGTGCACATGTAATATAATATTTTAAGGTAACATTTTGTAAAATGGATAGCATTTGTTAGAATCATAAAGTGTGAGTAGTAGAATGAAGCTTCAGAAATATGTACTCCAACTTGCCACCTGTGCAAAGGAACATACAGAGAGGGCAGGTGGTGGCCCAGAGGGCACCCGGCCTCCCAGGTTTTCATCTGTGCTCTTTTTCTGAGGCTTCCCTGGTGTTTGCAACTAGGACATGCTAGATGCTCTATCAATACAGTATTTATTGAATAAATGTTGAAAAAAACTAATAGCCATTATGTACTTATTAATGGCTATTAAGTACATTAAGTACTTATTAATGGGGGGGGAATTTTTAAAATGGCCAAAGAATTACCCTTGCCTTGAGGTGCTTATTACCTCCAGGGATGGGCTTTTGGCAGCATTTCCTACCCTTAAACATACCTTTCTATTGAAACATTCCTTTTCTTTTGATTTTCTTTATCTTTCTGGTCCGCCCTCGTTTTTCAGGGCTTCCTGATGGCTCACTCTGCTGCTCAGAGCCAAGTGTCCACCCAAACTGTCCTGCATGTCCTTTCCAGCTAGTCTTTTCAGTCAGCTCGTTACCATCAGAGCTTTCTCAGATTCCTGTGCACAAATTATTAAGGATCTGAGAGAGTAAATTCCCGCGACTTTCCAGAAGGCCTGGTCCTGCTGCTCAGACACCTGCATTTTTACAAGTGCCCTGGGAATGTGGACAAGACACATCAAGACCTCACTCTGTGTATGTACACTCTGTAGATGCTGCTGACCAGCGCCTGATTCCTAGACTGACACCGGCCACGTCCTGCATGGTCTCTGTGGATATTCAGAGTTCCACTGTTATAGGACTGAACCGACTGTTTTCTCCTTTCTGAACCTCTTTACCCTCCCCTGTCCTGGCATATAGGCCCTTTTGTGGCATTTTCTTTCTCAGTAGATGGTATCAGCATTCACCAACCGACTCATATGGAAAATCTGGAAATCACACTTCACACAGCCCTCACCCCAAGTCCTGTTGAATGCCGGGTCCCCATGTAGCATCACTGAGCCATCCGCACCTGCACTGCTTTCCTCTCACCCCCTCCTCCCTCTCTGAAACATTGAACATTCTCCTGTTGGTCCCCCTTCATGGATGGAAACTTCCCTCTCCACAAGGATAAATCTCCATAGCAAGCCAGCACGATCTTTTAAAACTTCTAATATAATGTCTTTCCCTCCTCAACTCTTCACCAGCTCTGCATTTCTCTGAGTGTATAATGCCACATCCTTTATGTGCTTTTCAAGGACCAGCACGATCTGATTCCTGCTTGCATTTAAGTTCCTGCTGAAATAATATTGTCTGTTTTAATGTCATGTGTTTTTGTAGCTCCATATCGCAATAAATATTTATTCTACTGTGTCGTGGTATATACTGATCGATGGAGAATTTTGTACTCTATACATTGATGCTGTTCATTTTTTTCTACTTTTAATTTTTTTTATTCTTTTCAGCCCATTACTATATGATGTCATTAAGCAATTTTCGGCCAATTTTTCTCTATGAATTCAAATTGAACCAGAGCGCTGTCGAAACAGCCCGAAAAATTAACCAGGCATTTGGCAATGATAGTGTTAATGAATGCACTGTTCCACGTTGGTTTGCGAAATTTCATTCCGGAAATTTTAGCCTCAAAGATGAGCCCCGAAGTGGTCAATCTAGAGTAATCCAGGACGAGGATTTGAGGACCCTGGTGGAGACTGACCCATCACAAATGGTGCGTAGGATAGTGGAAGAACTGGGTGTCAGCTCCCATG
>CAUYPK010048236.1:0-83600 GCA_963574355.1 Loris lydekkerianus
AAAAGAGGGAATTGTTGGGCCCTGCCATGTGCCTGAGGCCTAGTGCAACTTCCCAAGCCTGACCAGAAGTAGATCCATCAAGGTACTTCTGCATAGCAATGACTTAGCAAGGCCCGGCCTGAAACTGCCTCTACCTAGATACAGCCAACGTGGTACCATGCCATTGGCCCAATTCTGTCACGCACCTCATCCCCCATCTTCTTTCCCTGCCCCTTCCCCACATTCTATATAAGCGGCTGCTTGATGCAATAAAGTTGAGTTCCTGCTTAAAAAAAAAAAAAAGGAAGAGCAAAGAGAGGGAAGGAGGGAAGGGAGTGGGGCTTTGGTGTGTGCCACACCTTCTGGGCGCAAGACACGATTGTAAGAGGGACTTTACCTAAAAAATGCAATCAGTGTAACCTGGTTCATTGTACCCTCAATGAATCCCCAACAATAAACAATAAAGAAATGAAAAAAAAAAAAACAAAAAAAACCTATATCTGGATCTAAACATGCATCTACCTCCCTTTAGAATTCCAATTCTTCATATTGTTGAGAGAAAGAGAGAGAGACAGGGTCTGACCATGTTTCCCAGGCTGGAGTGCAGTGACTGTTCCCAAGCTCTGTCATAGCTCACTGGAGCCTGGTACTTCTGGGCTCATGCAGTCCTCCTGCCTCATCCTCCCCAGTAGTGGGGACTACAGGTGCTCACCACCATACCTGGCTAATCCTTCATTCTTAATTCTGTGCTTGACACTTTCCATGACAAGTGCTGAAGTCTTACACCTTCAACTTGCTGTCTCCCTATTTCAAACTCTACTCATCCCTAGAATGTTTAAGTTCTCACTGGATTATAAATTCCTTGATGACAGGCTTTTTGGTGTTGTCGTTTTTATTTAAACTTAGATATCCTCAGAACTTAGAACAGTGCCTGGCAGGTGGAAGTCATTTGGAAATATTGAATGAATTCAAACCAGCTTAATTCTTCTCTACATTCTGTTAGACACTTGTTGTTAAAGCTCGGAAGACCATATCACCATCCCCCCAAACTGGGACATTTTTTAGTTTAAAGGGGACATTATAAATAATTGTGCTGGGATGAAAAACATAAACTTAGAATGTCTTGGGAAAACCTGATTGCACACTTTAATGATCAGTATTTTTTACTTTTCCTGCTTATATATCCCCTGCACTGCAGAATCCCCTTATTTAGCCCTCCCCTTTACACCCTCCCTCCCACTTGCCTATTCAGGCCTCCCCACTGTAGGCTGCTTACTACTAACAGCCTCTTGACTGGTCTCCCTCAGCTGATCCAGTCTGCCCAGTATAGATGCCTATTCTCTTCCCACCTGCATGTGGCTGCCAGATTACTCTTCCTGAAGGACAGCTGCAATTCTGTGATTTCCCTGCTCTGAAGGGTTCCACTGGTTCTTTGTTAACCCTAAAGTAAGCACAGACCAGTAGTTTTCAAAGCCCCCAACCTTGAACCAACCTACATGTATGTATCCTCAAAACTGAAGGCTTTGAAACAGCATTGCATCATGTGGTAACCTACTAGGAAGGAAGAAATTTGAAGCCAGGCCTGGTGGCTCATGCCAGTAATCCTAGCACTCTAAGAGACTGAGGCAGGTTGATTGCTTGAGCTCAGGAGTTCAAGACCAGCTTGAGCAAGGGTGAAATCCTGTCTCTACTAAAAATAGAAAAACTAGCTGGGTGGTCAAGGCAACAGGCTCAGGCAAGAGGATCTCTTAAGCTCAAGAGATTTTGGTTGCCTTGAGCTACAATAATGCCATGGCACTCTACCCCAGTCAACAGAGAGAAACTCTGTCTCAAAAAAAAAAAAAGAAAGGAAGAATTTGGAGTCAGAATCTACATTTTAGCAAGATTCTCCAGTGATATGTATGCACACTGAAGTTTGAGAAACACTGTTCTACACTTTAACCTAATTGGGAGGAATCACAGTTCTAAAATCACCCTTGAGATTTTAGCTTTCATACTTTGTTTATACTGGTATTTTTTTGCAGGATACTTGCCTTACCATCTTGACTCATTAAAATTGTACTAATATTACAAAATAAATTCCAACTACTGTATACTCCATAAAACGTTTCCAGCAACAATTAAATATTATCTTTGCATTCTTTGAACATCATAACTTTAGCATTTAATTTCCACTATTTTGCTTGTCTCACTTCCCTGAATTAGGTTATTCAGGTACTAATTCTATGCACATACTCATCTCCCTCTTACATTGTAAGCCCAAACTATGTAGGAACATATTTTTCATTGTGATAAAAATATACATCATATAAAATTTACCATTTAAACCACTTTTCAGTATACAGTTCTGTGGCATTTAGTACATTCGTATTGTTATGTAACCATTACCACCACCATCTATCTCCAGAACTTTTTCCATCATCCCAAACTAAAACTTACACTCACTAAACATCAGCTCCCCGTCCCTTCTCCTCCAGCCCTGGCAGCCACCCGTCTCCTTTCTGTCTCTGTGAATTTGACTACCCTAAGTACCTCAAGTAAGTGGAATCATGTAATATTTGTCCTTTTGTGTCTGATTTATTTTACTCAGCATAGTGTCCTCAAGATTCATCCATGTTATAGAATGTTTCAGAATTTCCTTCTTCTAAAAAGTTGAATAATATTTCACTGTATGTACATGTCACATTTTTTAAATTCATCTGTTGTGGATACTTGAGTTACTTCCACATTTTTCCTATAGTGAAGCTATCAATATTATCGTAAATATCTGTTCAAGTCCCTGATTTCAACTATTTGGAATATACATCTGGAAGTGGAATTACTGGATTGCCTGTAGATAGATAGAAATTCTATTTTGTATTCTTTAAGGAACCTCTATATAGTTTTCCATAGTGGCTGCACCATTTTACATTTCCACCAGCAGTGCACGAGGGTTCCAGTTTCTCAACATTCTCTCCAATACTTGTTTTTTTCTTTCTTTTTTTCTTTTTTTTTTTTTTTTTGTTTTGTTTGTGTGTTTCATGTCTGTCTGTTTGTTTTAAATAATAGTCATCTTAATGGTATGGGTATGACCATACCATGGTATCTTGCTGTGGTTTTGATTTGCATTTCTCTAGCAATTAGTGAAACCAAGCATCTTTTCATGTGATTTTTTTGGTCATTTGTGTTTTATTTGGAAAAATGTCTATTCAAGGCTTTTGCCCATTTTTAAATTGGGTTATTTTGTTGTTGTTGAGTTTTAGTTCTTTGTATGTGCCAGATATTAATCCTTTTTCAATATGTGATTCACAAATATTTCCTTCCATTCTGTAGGTCACTTTTTCTCTCTGTCCACAGAATCCTTTAATATAGGAACTCTTCAGAAAGTGAGTAAATCTACAATGCTTTCAAATGGTGTCTGATTGATAATTATATTTTTAATTTAATTGAGTTCTTATATAATGTTTAATGATTTATCACTGTGATTACATTTATGATAAAATCTTACTAAATGTAAATTAAAATAGCTTTAAAATTACTTGGTACAAATTCAATGAGATTAAGGAATGACAAATACAGTTGTGAACATTTTCAGGCTTCGGTTCTTTTAGGGTGCACAAAAACAGCTTCATAACATGTACTGACAACTCCCCATCATTGTCCCTAGATTTATTTCTTTTTATTATTTTTTTTATTAGTACTAGATCATAGCTGTGTACATTTATGCGATCATGGGGGACCCTGCACTGGTTTTATAAACAGTTCGACACATTTTTATCACACTGGTTAACATAGCATTCCTGGCATTTTCTTAGTTATTATGTTAAGACAATCATATTCTGCATTCACTAAGTTTCACATGTACCCTTATAAGATGCACCGCAGGTGTAATCCCACCAATCTTGACAGTTCCTTATGGAGGTTTTAAATACTACTTGCTATTACATGGCAAGAAACATTTGAGAAATTATTTGTGAAACAATCAGATGAATATTTATTTTTTTTAATTTATTTATTTTATTTTATTTCATTTATTTTTTCTTTTTTATTAAATCATAACCTTGTACATTGATGTGTTTATGGGGTTCAGGGTACTGCTTCGACATACAATGTGAAATGTTTACATTGAACTCAGTAACACATCCATCGCAGTTATACTCATTTCTTAATAGTTTTTAAATGTACCATTGCATCATACACATTGGGTGAGGCCCCCCCAAATACCTGCCCTCCTCCCATATGGGCCGTCCCCTCTCTCTCCTCTTCCCTTCTACTTTCTGGACTAAAGTTACGTTTTGCCATTCGTATGAGTGTGTAGGTGGTTATATATTGATTTCATAGTAGTATTGAGTACATTGGATACTTTTTTCTCATTCTTGAGACAGATGAATGTTTAAATTCCTGTGTTTGGTTGGGGCAGGACCATGATGCAAGTCAGATGGGAAAGAGAAAGTAGTACTGTAAGGAAGCAACCTTCAGGGAAGTAAGGATGTTTATAAAAATTCAGAACGTACAGACTGGACCCTGAAGCATGAATCCTGTTGGTCTTGCTCTACTACGATGCATATGGTGGCAGTGAGTGAGAAAAGGGAACAGACATCTGTGTGTAGTAAAAACAAAAGGGCATCAGTTCTTTATCATTTCTGAACTATATCACTTGACTAATTTATAAGCCAAGAAAGTTACTTATAATATCCATGATAATTCTGTCTCAGTTTTACTTTCTCGCATTCTGGCCTTTTTGCTCTGTGGTTTATTTTTAGTTCAAGCATTTTCTGCCACAAGCTCGGTGCCTGTAGCTCAGTGAGTAGGGTGCTGGCCACGTACACCGAGGCTGGTGGGTTCGAGCCCAGCCTGGACCTGCTAAACAGCCAGGTGTTGTGGTGGGCGCCTGTCCTTCCAGCTACGTGGGAGGCTGAGGCAAGAGAAGCTGAGGTTGAGGCAAACTCTTCAGCGCAAGAGTTTCAGATTGCTGTCAGCTGTAATGCCACAGCACTCTACCAAAGGTGACATGGTGAGACTCTGTCTCAAAAAAAAAAAAAAAAAAAGAATTTTCTACCACAAACTACCATTCCATTGCAGTGTCACATGGGTTGTGTTCTTCTATAACCCTGCCTTCCATGAAGTAGCATTATGGAAATCCCGATCTGATTGTTCTGGCTGGTTCACATTGAAAGGATGATATGAAATGCCTCTGAGTCATTAGCACAGCGTCCCAACAAAGGGTTAGTTGATTTTTTATGATAAAAGGTCAGGCAAGAAAAAGTCATTTAGAAGGCATAGTAGATGGCCTTCCTGGAGTCATTTTTATTCTGAATTATGAAACAACTTCAAAGGCATGAGTCAATCACTTCCTTTTTCTGGTGAAAAGCATTACTACCGGGTAAATGCAGATCAATGACAACATCTCCACTGGATTAACATAAATGAGAGCTAAAAATGCTGCATTCACTCACATGTGTAGGTGGATTAAAAGGGCATGTGTGGGTACGTTAACCAGGGTCATACTTACCCTTTCATTATAACTCCATATTTACTCAAGCCCTGACTTGATGATGAACGGTGCATGTGAAATGAACTTTTTGTGGCCTTTCAGATGTACAAAGGTTACATATTTCTCCAGACTACTTACATCCAATACTTTTAACTTTTTTTTTCTGACTGTTGTAGACTCACTCACTAACCTTTGTTTTGAAGTGATTTATCTTATTGTTTACATTAAAAGAGATTAAACTCTGAGAGAGTCAGAGTGGGGAATCTGTAGGCCTTCACCCTTCTGATTGGTCGCATGCTAAGTCTGAAACCCGGCATGTGTTTCTGAGACAAAATCTATTGGTTTTTATTTTCTGTGGCTGAGTTTTAATTATTAATAGAATCTGAACAGAAATAAACTTTGTGACTACATTTTCCCGGTTTCGGTTCTGGAACGGAAACAATGTGGTACTATTTGAAAGCCTAAACCAAAAGCCAGGAATTCACACCTTAGGCCTCAAACATGTACCCAAAATCATATAACTTTAGAAAAGAGATCTCAGAGGGTTTGTTCTGTTTCTTGCTTTGCAAGTGAGAAAACAAATGAGAGCTGATGAATGTAAGGGACTGACCTTTCTATAGTTCACTAATTTAAAAATTTGTTGTCTTTGTGAGACTGATTGTACTGAGCAAACCACTGTTCCCTGTTTGCCAAACCCAGCTGAGAATGAGAAAGGTAGGGAAATTTAGCAAAAGTAGCCCATAGATACCAAAGTCAATTCACTCTTCTAGGAAGTTCACAGGTGGTAGTTTTAGTTGTTTACAACAGAGTGAAATAAAAGTACTCACCGTGATTGATAGTTATATGTGTCAGGCCCTGTTCTAAATGCTTTATATGTATCTTAATTAATCGTCACAGCAGTCCTGTGAACTAGGGAAAATGATTATCCCTATTTTACAGACGAGAAAGCAGAAACACAGAGAAGCTATCACTTGTCCATCAAGTGGCAGAGCTCAACTGGAAACTGTCTTAGAATAAAGGCCGGGAACAATGTGCTTATGTACTTTATCATGTAGTTTAGATCTACTTCTAGTATTTTAAGCTATCACAATTATTTATCTTTTGAATACAAACCTAGAATTATCTGGGAAAATTAAAAGGTTAGGAATCTATCTATATTTCTCAAATAGCTTAACAAATATTTACCAAGTGACAACTCTGTGCCAAGCCCAGTGATTCTCTATTCCATTAATGATAAGTGGCTCCCCAAGGAGGCAGCAAGAAAAGTTGTCCTTCTAACCACCTTCAAAATAAGCATTGCCTGAAATATATAGGATCTGTGGGCACCAAAAAAGTATACATATTTCAAGAAAGGGAAAAAAACATATTAAAATTATAATACTCAAGTCACGTTTGACGTCTGCAATTACAGGAGATATGAGATACAATATATAGGATAACAAATGTTATTGGTATAAATTGAGAATTACAAATTTTAATAGTTTTTTTTCCTTTCTTAAAAATGTGTATTTTTTTTTTTTTTGCATCCTCTATATATAATTCACGTATGCACATTTTTAAACAAATAGAAAGTGAGCTTTCAAGCCCAAAACAAGTTAAGAGTTGATCAGAAGACAGATGGGTTCTCAAGTGGATTTCCTTTGGCCTTGAACTACCAGACCTGTTTCTAGTCCATTAACTGTGCTCAGGACAGAGGAGTAAGGAGCCATTAGAAAACTTTTTTGACTTAGACACAAGCTTTTCCGGAGTGAGCATTATTTTTTGGTCACTAACATTGAGTGCACTGAAATGGAATAAAGATGGCACTTTTTTAAGGCATTTAAAGGAAGAAAACCTCAGTAAGAGTGATGTCCATTTTCAATGCAAGAGACTAAATTTAATTTGGCAGTGAAGATCAAGAGTAGGTAGGATTTCACCTATGTCAGCAGAAAAAGAAAACAATGGAGGCACCTGCTAAATGTCTCAAAGCCTTCAGAAGCTGACAGGGGTGGAGAAGGTGCTGCTGAGCTGATGTCCAGGATGCCTGATGAGGATAAACAGAAATCAAGGGTTTGCGCCACTTCTAAAGCTGTCAGATAAAATATAGGACAATTCAAATACAAATATATTACATTGTATGAGATGTACGTGTGGTGAAAAATGTTTGCTTTTGTCTGAAAATTCAAATTGAACTAGGCATTCTATATTTTTATTTGCTAAATCTGGCAACCTCACTCCTCCCCTAAGTCTGCAGGGCACTCCAGCTGCAAGCTACTGGTGGCTCACAAGGCCTTGGTCAGAGATTCCAGCAAGGAATGTGTGTAGTGATGGTGGTGGGTGTGTAGGCTGAATCTCTAACAAGGAATATTAGAATCAGGTACCCCTTAGATCAGCAGTTCTCAACCTGTGGGTCGCATTAAAGGGCCCCAGCCCAACATTAGGAAGGTAGAGGACCACTGCCTCAGATGATGCACCAAATGTTGATCTGGCTTCTCATAATGTTCCTGCTGACCCTGGGTTGGTCAGCCTGCCTTCATGTCCACAGCCACCACCTTGCTTCTGTCAAGTCCCGTCCTCTTTCACTCTTGTTCCAGAGCCTTCACGGCACAGGCTATTTTGTACCTATATTGTTATCTCCAATAGCAAGCACAGAGCCCAGGGTACGGCAGAAGTCCAATAAACATTTACTACACTTGAGATTTTCAAAGGTACTGGTAGTGGTGTTACTATTGTTGCTGTTTTTTCCTGCTAAGACCAGTGAGAATGAGATTGTTCCCTCCCAAACACTTATTATTTCCTTACTTTTTATAATCCCATAAAGAAAGACAGAGGTGCGTGTGGTGTCTTTGTCCTACATGCCCAATACAGTGTCCGGTACGTGGAAGGTGAGTGAGTGAACGTTGATTATGATGTTTGAGTACAAAGACAGAAGATTGATTTCCATTTCTCAGAATACACCAGTCCCTCAATATTACAGGAGCTGGGTGAGGATGAGGGAAGGAAGCTAGCTGATATGGAGAAGAGTTGGTGGGGAGTGCTAGGAGGAAGAGGGGGCGAATATTAGTCATGGGGTTTACTCCCCTAAGATAAGAAGTGTTTGAAGTCGGGGGAGGGACTGGGAGGCCAAGCAGTAATAGGAGAGGAAAAGGAAGGAAACCCCAAACCCGTGTTATCAGGAAGGGGAGGAGGGTTCTTAACAGCTCCTGGCCTCTTTGAGCACTATTTCCAAATGGCCATCTATTTGGAAGTGACAGATCTCAAGAGATATGCATTAATTAAAAGCTATTCATACTGTGTGGGAAATTCTTAAGCTTGTAAATTCACCTAAAACAACAAACCTTCTTAAATGTAGTTCAATCTTAAATGCTTATCACTCTCCACTATAATATCGGATACAGGCAGGAAAAAAATATTATCATTTAGAATTGAGTTTTCCCCCAAATTAATTGCTTTTATATTATACAATAAAATAAAGGCAGGCCAGAGAGGCAGCTAGCCGCCATCTATCCTTGGAATACTCTTCCCACCAGACGAAAGTACGCATGGATAAGGTGAAAGAAAGTCTAAGGATACTCAAGACTTAACACTCCAGACTAGTAAATGGCTACTAAATTATAAAGGTTTTTAATGCATGAGGTAAGTTTTAATATTGTATTTTCCTATCTAAAAAAACTTGGTACTTCTTTTGGTTTTTTTGTTTTGTTTTGTTTTGTTTCTTGAGACAGAGTCTTACTTTGTTGCCCTCAGTAGAGTGCCATAGCATCACAGCTCACAGCGACCTCCAGCTCTTGAGCTTAGGCAATTCTCTTGCTTCAGCCTCCCGAGTAGCTGGGACTACAGATGCCCACCACAACGACCAGCTATTTTTTGTTGCAGTTTGGCCAGGGCCAGGTTTGAACCCATCACCCTCAGTATATAGGGTTGGCACCCTACCCACTGAGCCATAGGCACTGCTCTTCTTCTTCTTCTTCTTTTTTTTTTTTTTTTGTAAAGAGCTATTCACCTTTTGGAAGTAATAGTTTTAATCTTTTATGTTTTTGTTATTACAGTTAACTGGAACACATCTATCTTACACTGAACTTAACTGAAGCCAGCTTGTTTGTGGCATTGATTAAGGGTTTAAGGCAGAGAACTGTCTGCAGGTTTCAAAACTCAGCTTGATGTTTGGCCCCTATACATGCTTTACCAGAAATAAATTCATAGAAGATCCAGAAACAGCTGGAAACATTCTTGTTTTATGTCTGACATAACATTTTGTAAAAAAAAAAAATGGTCAAAAATTAATTCATCTGGCCTGTCATGCAGCTTATCTCTGACCTGATGAAAAATGTACTTTCCCCTTGTTCTGGGCTGTTATCGCTACAGTAACAGAACAGTCAGGAATGTATATGCTGTAATATATAATAATTTTAACGTATTTTTAAAGAAGACTTGGACTACCAGATATGTAAACAGTATTCTTTTATAAGACATGCGTAACCTCCTGTCATAGTGACTCAAAATCTTTCATAGAAGATAAACTTTTAACTTGAATCCAAAAGGTTACCTCTCATAATAGTTCATCTTTGAACCCCCTCCCCCACAATAAGCTCCTTTCACTAACTGTTGATATACTATCCAGACTATCAAATGAAATCAGTGTTTGATGCTTATGAAACTCACAGAACTGTGCAAACACGCTGTTTTATAAGGCATTAATCTAGAGATCCAATAATCTGTACAGTGAACTTTATCTTGACAGGTAAATCAACTCGTTGCTAAGTAAAACCGCCAGACAATACCATCCTTGTTACTGAGCTGCAGGTGTTTAAAAGGTTAAGTGAAGTCTGGGAGAAACTTCACAGCACCCTGTGGCAGGAATGAATGGTGGTGCAGGAAGCAAAGCTTGGGTAGTTGGTTAGGCAGGTGTCTAGGAAATTTAAGGGAGAAAATAGATATCTAAAAGCAAAAGTAGATGCCTGGTTTAATTTTTAATGGCCTGACTAGAAATAGTAGAGCTAAGGTTAGAAACAGGAAAATTAAATGGAAGTAAAAATTTTGGAGGTAACCTTTCTTTAAATGTCATCGTGTCCAGATTACTATAGAGACATGGTCCAATTGTCTAAAAGCAAACATTTTTGCTATTGGCCTCAGAAAAGTTTATTAAATCCCTTCAGAGTCTGTGACAGAGTTCCTGTCTCTCTTAAGCTAATGTAATATAGCTATAGGAAGTATTATTTGCATGCATTTAAAATAATTGTAGCCAAGTGAAATATATATATACATAAATTAGGTAGCCACCTACTAAGCAAGTTTAAGTGATTCTGTATCTCTGATACCTGACCTGGGGGAGAAAAGCCATAATAGCCCTATAATAGAAGTCTCCAACTAGAAGTTTAAGAAAACACTTCTAAAAATAAAGCCACTGATGGGTATATTTTATGGCATGCTAATAACCTCTTATAAAGTTGTGTTTAAAAAATGAAAGTGGCATGAAAAATAAAATAATAGCATTGAAGAGAAACCAAAGAACAGAAAGGATTTGTGAGCTGAGGTAATTAATGTCTCAAGTGAAAACTGTTCTGTTTTATAGTTATACAGAGAAAAGTGTACTGAGTAGAGAGAAGACAGAACAAAGTGTTTTACTGGCGGGACACCTGACCTAGGATGAATTTATAGTTCATAGGTGAGGGGTTATAGTAAGATGATTTATTCTTTGAGGTATTAAAAACCACAGAGTTGCATTTAGTGTTTAGCTCTCCCACTATTCATCTACAAAGTTCCTTTGATGAAATCACCACAGCATTTCATCTTCTAGAAAATCCTGCCTTCACTCTTTGCAGTCACCACCTACAGGTCAAGGGAGGGGTGCGGAGGGAATCTCAAGTGTTGTCACCTGGGTTTGTGCTCCCTGGCAGGCTGCCTTCTCCAACTCCCACTGCTGTCACCCAGTCTGCTGAACCAGTCAATGCACAATTTAACCTTATAACTGCAGTAAAATAAGTGGGCACCAGCTGTATACTATGGATTTATCTACTTCAGGGGTCCTCAAACTGCGGCCCGCGGGCCACATGAGGCGGTGTGATTGTATTTGTTCCCATTTTGTCTTTTTTACTTCAAAATAAGATATGTGTAGTGTGCATAGGAATTTGTTCATAGTTTTTTGTTTTTTTTTTAAACTATAGTCCAGCCCTCCAACGGTCTGAGGGACAGTGAACTGGCCCCCTGTTTAAAAAGTTTGAGGATGCCTGAGTCCCCTTTGCCCAGACAATCCCCTCCCAGCCCTTCCTCTTTCCAATTCTGTTACTCTCTAGCAGCCCTCTCTCCCCACCCTCCCCCCGGTTCCCCCATTCCCTTCAATGTCCTTTTCTCACCCTGGTCTCCAGGGAACAGGTGTCAGGTTGTTTACTGCTCTGGTCTCAGACGCTCCTGAAGCAGCTTGTTTTGTGATCACCTCACACCAGCCAGTGGGTACCCAGCTGCCTCCGCTCCAGAGTTGTGAGCCCCTGCAGTCCCCTCTCCAGAATCAACTCTACCCGGTTCTGTCCCTGTTCCAGCTCCTCTGTGTGTCGCACTGGAGTCCCCCTCCGCTGCTGCTGGTTTCACCGAATTGTTGCTGTTCCACTCTGATTTACACCCTGTGGTTTTCTTTCCTCCTTGTTGTTTTTAATCTTCATTCTATTCTCCCTTAAAACTGCACGCACTTTGCCCACAGGAAATCCTATCTTCCCCTAGATGGAGCATTATTTTTTTCACTATTGTGTATTAGGTATCCCCATCCAGACCCTCACAACACGCTTGCACATTTCATTCACAGCACACTCTCACATGCTAAAGATGACCCAATTATTATTATATATTTAAAATACATGATAATCATGTATTTCTATAACACAGAAAATTCTAGTCTCCAACCCTGATCTGAGTGAAGGGAGGAGGTTAATTTACAATATTAGTTTTCTCAAGTGTAAATGTAGATTTAGGGAGGAAAAGAAAACTCTAAGTAAATTTTTTAAGTTAACAAGCTTGAATAAATATAACAAAATATTGTTAACCACATTCACCCACAATTTATCACTACTCTGAAATTTCCTGTCATCTGTGCCTATTTCACCACTTGTGACTCAGTAGCTACATATTCTGTGCACATTTACTAATTTCCATCTTTTTAATGGATTAATGCTAAAACTCAAATTTCAGCATTTGAATGGGCATAGCTTTTCTAGTTTACTCTATGGCCCCAATTTTCAATTCTTAATTCATTCAGTAACTATATATTGAGCACTACTCTGTACTGAGCCCTGTATCCAGTGCAAGGCACACAGACTTTAAAAATTCATTTCCTATCCTCAAGCAAATTACAGTCCAATGTAGAAGTGAAATCATTACTTTATGGGGCGTAAGTATGTCTTTGAAAAGGAAGTGCCAGCATCTTCCAGGCAGGAGGAATGCGGGCAAAGGCACAGAGTCGAAGAGAGTGCAGTGCCCCTGAGGAGCTGCCAGTTCCTCTATTTGCTCTGGGAATAGCAGACAAGGTCAATGTTGAGGGTGAGAGGAGGAGATGTTCATTGGCTTGAGGAGGGCAATGGAGTTTTGAGATAGCCAGTGCGGCTATTCTTGGAGAACCAGGCCTAGCTAAAGACATGGTAAAGATTTTGCTGGTGATCTTCATCCTGAGTCATCATGTCACCAATCTGTGTAATTCCGGGACTTTATTGACAGTGTGTGGTGGCCTGGATATAAGAGTAAATATAGGATTTTGTGAGATAGGCGTGGAATAACTAGTAACTAAAATAGCTGTGCATGTCTGTTGAGAAAGTGGTTGAAAGTCTGGCTCATGGAGTTTAACCAAGGCGAGGTGGCCATGAAACCAAGGCAAGTTGCTGACTCAGTAAAGGAAAAGCAAAAGCAAAGATCATGAGACAGGCTGAGGAATTTTAAAAGGATACAAGGTCCTTGGAGAAGTCAAGATAAAGGTTCAAAATTTCAGAAGCTCAGCAAGTGTGGGTGGCGACTTGACCCAGGGTGTGTCCATGGGAATGGGTGGGAGAAATAGAATGGAGGCAAAGTTCCCGGAGCTGATGGATTTCCAGCTCTCCAGGAGACACAGGGAAGACTCATGTGGCACTGAGAATTCCCAGGGATGGCACTCCTTTTCCTGGCAAATGATGCGTGATTTATTCCTGTATCACATATATTCAGTAAGTACCTACTTTGTGCTGAACACTGACCTACGTGCAATCAGCACCAGAAGGAAAGACAAGGTTCCTGCTCTCCTGGACTTTATAATCTAGGAAAGGGATAAATCAGAAAAGAACAAAAAATAAGCCCAAAATGTCACCAGGGCATGTGTTCTAGCCAGTTAGCGAGGTTGCTCATGGAATGGAATAAGACAGGCAGGCCTAGATGGGTGGCCAGGAAAGGCCTCCCAGGATGGGGCAGTTATGCTCAGACCTGGAAGTCAAGAAAATCAAATTCAACAACCTTTGTTGTTGTTTCTGTGTTGTTGGGGTCACCATGTGCTGGACATCACTCCACATCCAGGGAATGGAAAGATAGATAGAAAAGAGGCCCTGAGTTATACAAATAAAAGAGAAGTAGCAAAAAAATCAACTAAATTCAAAAGACCTCCCATGACTCCAAAGGCAGATTCGGAATTGTAATTTTTCTCTCATTGATATTAGGTGTTTTTATTTTAAATGGTATCTGCAAAATAATTCATAAAAAAATACAGTAATTACAACAAAAATGTACAATTAGCAATGAAAGACCCCATTTGGTGGGACGCATCTAAAGTGATGTAGATAATCCAGTTTGTTTATTTGTTTGTTTGTTTATTTATTTATTTTGAGACAGAGACTCACTTTATCACCCTCAGTAGAGTGCTGTGGTGTCACAGCTCACAGCAACCTCCAACTCTTGGGCTTAAGTGATTCTCTTGTCTCAGCTTCCCAAGTAGCTGGGGCTACAGGCGCCCACTACAATTCCCGGCTATATTTTTGTTGCAGTTGGTTAGCTGGCCTGGGTCAGATTTGAACCCGCCACCCACGGTATATGTGGCTGGCACTGTAACCACTGTGCTATGGGTGCTGAGCCGATAATCCAGTATTTTTTATATATAAGGAAAATGCAGTTGATCCTTGAACAATGCAGGGGTTAGGGATACTGTCACCCCCACATCTGTCTAGTTGAAAATCCAATCCCCCAAACTTAACTATTAATAGCCTACAGTTGACAGAGAGCTTTGCCAAGTCTGTCCACAGTTACTTAACACATATTTTGTATCTTATTGTTTATACTCCTTAGAGTTGTGTTACTGATAACAAGGAAATGTCAGGAGTGTTGGCAAAACTCAGCTGCTGTCCCCAAGCCCCTCATTATATCTGAAAGAATAAGGGACTTGGGGATAGGGAGTTACATCCAAGTAGTTATCCCTTTAATATGGGCTCATTTTCAGAAATCATTTTAGATAACCAGACTTTTTCTAAGTCTGATTTGGGGGCCTGGGAACTTCCACATTTCTTTAATCATGATAAGGTATAGTCTGACAATCCCCCAAATTCTACAAAGTAGGCGAGGAAGGGGGAAAGCCTATCAAGTTGAAGGGACAGGCCTTGGTAAGTACATCAGTCATAATACCTCCTCTGAGGGTAACAGGGAGCTGCAGGGAAATAGAGGGGCTGGATTTGGAGCTGGAAGACAGACATCAGTACTGGCTGCTGGTTTGATCAAATAGCAAAAGTTCTCTGAGTCTGTTTCTTTGCCTGTTTTGCTTTGGTATTTTAAAGAGCAAATGCTCGGGCAGTGCCTGTGGCTCAAAGGAGCAGGGCATCAGCCCCATATGCCAGAGGTGATGGGTTCAAACCCAGCCCCGGCCAGAAACTGCAAAAAAAATAAAAATAAAAAATAAATAAATAAAGAGCAGATGCCCACCTCATGTGATTGTTATATTAGATAATACATACAAAGTGCTTTACCCTGGGTAGAGCTAACCTAGCCTGAGGGCTTATTATTAATAAAATTCCTAAAGAAAATGCCATGCCTGTTCACATTAAGTAACAAGGTAGGAGTTACCACTGAGATACCGCCAACATTTCTTTCTCTAGAATGTAAAATGCATGCTCCTTATCTTTAAAAATGCCAAATGTTTGTTTAATACATGTTTGTGGAATAAATAGAAACTGGATGGAGGGTTACTCTTTGGAAGAGGACAAGGGTCCCAGCCCCTTCTAAGGAGTCATACTAAAAACATACTTAACCAGCTCTAAATCATGTCAGCAGCTGGAGCACTGGGCCACCAAAGGAACCCTGTGTAACTCTGGGATAAAGACCCTGGCTGAATTTCTTTTTAAACATGCAAGCAGAAAATGTACCTGCTCCGAATGTAGATTGTCCCTCATTTTTACAATACCTTTCATTGTGATGACGCTTTGAATTTGTAAAACTCTCTCACATATAGCTTAACTTTGATCAGGGTAAATAGAACAGAATGTTCTTCTCTGCATTTGACTGATAAGGAAACCTGTGTTTACAGAGGTTACACAGCCTCTGTCTCTCCTGTGGTTTAGCATTCTCAGAGCTGAGATGGTGAGTCCTATTCTCACTCTCATACCTCTCACATTCATTGCGATTTTCTACCTATCTTTAGTGACTTCTTGCCGTGTAACAGGATGCTATCCAGAATTTGGCTGGACTGGACTCTTATGAGAATTGGAGAAATGGTTTAGGCAAAATAACAATAATAATGATAACAATACCAACAACTAGCATTTAACAAATGTTCATTACATGCCGGGCACCATCCTAAGTATTTTCCGTATAATTGCATTTGATCCTTACCAGAAACCCTATAAGGAAAACACTATTATTATCCACATTATATAGATGCTGAGGCTGAGGAATAGAAAAGATGGGTGAAGGGAGGTGCCTGTGGCTCAGTGGGTAGGACGCCGGCCCCATATACCGAGGTTCAAGCCCAGCCCCCGGCCAAACTGCAACAAAAAAATACCCAGGCCTTGTGTCGGGCGCCTGTAGTCTCAGCTACTGGGGAGGCTGAGGCAAGAGAATCGCCTAAGTCCAGGAGCTGGGGGTTGCTGTGAGCTGTGTGATGCCACGGCACTCTATCCAGGGCGATAAAGTAAAACTCTGTCTCTACAAAAAAAAAAAAAAAAGAAAAGAAAAGATGGGTGGTTTATGGTGATCACACCACCAGCAGATGTGGAGCAGTGCTGGGAGCCTAGCTGGCTGTCTCCTCCACCTGTGCCCTCAGCCACTTCCCGTTACTGCCGATGGGAGCAGGCCTGGCTCTCACTGTCCTTCAGATGACATGTTCATTAACTTCAAGGAGCTCAGTAGCCCTGGAAGAAGGCTTCCCAGGGCATAAGTGTCCCCAAAATGTACCAAGGTCTTAAACTATGCTACTGCATATGAAGTCAGATAATTAAGGTTCAAACTCATCCTAGAAAAATGCCACATACCTCACTGCTGAGCATCACTGCTGTCACCTTCAAGGTACTACCCATGGGAAGCTATACACCAATGCCAGTGCCTACCCCAGCCTTCAAAGCAACTTTGGAACACTTTTTCTGGAATGGCTATCAGAGTTGTCATTGTAGGAGAGCTGGTAATTAAGTTCACAAACTCATCTAGAAAAAAATGCTACACACCTTGCTGCTGAATATCACTACAGTTACCTTGAAGTGCTCCCTTTGTCCAGATGGCAACCATAGGCCTCTTATGGAAAGTCAAAGCAGATCGCTTCTGTCAAGGTTTTGTGATAAGCTAATTTCAACCCTATGAAACAGACAGGTTGAAGGAGAGCATGAGCAATGTCAGGATGATTTCAATCACTAGAAACTTCTTCAATTCAATCGCCTGTGAGTGCCATAAGAAATTTGTGAGACACTGACCCAGGGCCTTGCTGTAAGGTAATGGTGGTCCTCTAAAGTATACACGTAAAATATAAAAGGGAATTGCAATATTTATAAAGTCAATGGGATATTATGATGTGATGTTAAGCCTGAGTATTCAAAGCACTTACCACTCTCCATCAGTATGATACTAAACATTACCAAAAGTTATTCATCAGTAATATGGACCTTACAGCTAACACCAAATTTTGCTTCCTAGGAAGCATAAAGCCTGATGACTTTTTAATTAACAAAACAAAGCCCCAGAAGCAATCAAAACTGTTAGCATTAGAAGACTAGCAGATTCAGAGCATGGTCATGGGGTGAAGCTACACCAAACAGGGCAGCACAGACTGCCGACTGCCCAGGACCCTGCACGAAAAGTCAGCTTCTCCAGAACTTCCTGCAACGTTTTTTAAAACGAGGAAATAAATAATGTAAGTTTGCTTTTCAGAATCTCCAAGAAGGAGGCCCTGAAATGTAGCCTGAAGGGTGTACCAAAGGAATAATTGCTGTCTTTCTTGAGAAGGGAGCATGCAAGGAAGAAGTTCCAGGAGCTCTTTCCCCTGCCGCCCTGCAGCAAAGTGCAAGGGTCCCTGCAAGACAGCGAGTTCCCCACAGTAAAGCTGGAAACAGCACAACAGCACAACAGCACGAGGCGCCGCGCCACGGCCACAGTCCTGGCCTGGTGCAGTTAGAAACTCAGCTGTGTTCTTAAGCAAAGGTTTCCAACAAAAAAAAAACTCAGCAAGCAGACAGTGGTATATGCTTCTGCGTTCTTCCATTTGGTGAGAAGGGAGAGAATCAGAGCCAAATATGGGAGGGGGAGTAGAAGAGGTAAGAAGGTAATGTGATCGCCAGGTTGGTGTTCAGATGTGGAGGGGAGTGGATGGCAAGTCTTAATAATTGCCTGTGGCTGCCGGTGACAATGGTGATGGGTCTTAATTATATAGCTTTAAAAGAAGGAGAAAGAGAAATATATATATTTCATAATTTTATGCATTTTCCTCCAAATGTCTAAAATTACAAAGAATCTTGTCATGAACAACTTTGTATATATTTTATATTTTGGTATATAATTATAAAATATATTTTAAAATATATTTATATACCAAAATAAAACATATTTTAAATTTTATTTTAAAATACAATATAAAATATATTTTTAAAACATTTTTTAAATGAAGAAATAAATAATGTGAGCAAATATATATTTTATATTTTGGTATATGAATATAAATATTTATTTGCCGAAGTTGTTTATGACAAAATTCTTTGTAATTTTAGAAATTTGGAGGAAAATATATAAAATTATGAAAGCTTTAAAATAAATTATGGTGTGTTTGCCCAACAGAATTTTACATATTTCTTAAAAACTATACATTAAAACATAACAAACTGGGGAAATGCTCATAAGCTAATGTTGAGTGAAAAAAATTGGAAAATTTGATTTAAAAAGTTATTTTCATTTTTTAAAAATGTACAAAGACAATATTAAAAAGGAAAATTTTCAAATGTTATCAGCTCTTTCTTCCTGGTAATATTACAGGTACTTTCAATGTTTCCATTTATAATTTTAGGTGTCAAAACTACAATAATCAATAAATTTACCCCTATGTTTAAATTAATAAACTTTATATAAGAAAAGAGAATGATAACTCATGACAATGAAGCAATGTCACCATAAGCATAATTAAAATTTATCTTTATGCTAAAGAGCAGATCCTAACAGTAAGCCACCTAAGTCTCTAGAAATAAGCATTTAGTCAGTAAATGATCCCACTGTGTGCTATTCATGGAAAAGGCACAAAGGATTCAGAAATACAGGCAGTTCTCAAGTTATAAATGAGATGGGTTCTGAGGGTTTGTTTTTAGTTGAATTTGTGTGTAAGTTGGAACAGGTAATAGTCTCAGTTCATAAGTGTGAGTCGTACGTCAGTCAGACGTTTGTAACTCAGGGACCAACCATAATCACCTCCGTACTATACTAGTTCCAGCTAGAGGAACTCAGGACTGGTGGCAAGGCTGGAAGGAATCCGGCTATTACTCTTCCTGCTCTGTGACAAGTGCTCCCATGGAGGTGGCCCCAAGGCACTCACAGCAGGAGCCCAACCATGGAGGAGGAATCAGACAGTCACTGGGCTCTGGGGAAGGCTTCTAGTAGGAGCTGACATCTGAGTTGGATCTTGAAGGATGGGGGAAGAAAACAGAAGACAGGCAAGAGCTTTCAAGACTTGGAATGGAGTAGAAGCCACGGTGTTCTAATAAGAACCTCATTATGCTGAAGTTCAGAAGAAGAAGAGAGAAAACGTGAGCTAAACAAGTTACTGTGGGGATAGAGAGGCAGGGAAAGATGGAAACATCTTAAGGACTGTGGAGGAGTTTCAAATGTCATCTGGCTTTCTCTCTTAGACACTAGATGGCTGATAGCATTGCTTGGCTCACACAGAACATAGAGAAGGAAGAGTAGGTTTGGAGGGACAGTGTTGGAAATATCCATTAGAAAAGTAAATGACTTGCGGTCCTAGAGTACAATCATTCATTTATTGTACAAGTATTTACCGAGTGTGACTGTTGATGACTGTTCTAGGCAGTGAAGATGCACACATGCATATGACAGACAAGGCCTCAGCTCTCTCAGAGCTCTCAGTCCCCCTGGGAGAACCACCACACACACAAACGAGTGTGCAGAAGTGGTTAAGTGCTATAAAGAAAATGAATCTGAATGCTCAGAGAAGAAGTCATGGGGTTATTTAGGTTGGGTGTCAGGGAAGACATTAGTGTAATTATAGCTATAATTACTGGTAGAATAGATGGAATCCTTTGTACATGCCAAGTGGATTATTTCATTTAATCCACAAAACAATCTTCTAGGAAGCTACTATTGAGGAGGTAGAAACACGCTCAGGTTCAAATGGGACCCTGCCTTTAGCCACACTCTTAAACACTAGTACTTTCTGGCCTCAAGAAGGTCTCATATGAGAAAGAGGAACACAGGGGAAGGTGTCTTCTGACAGCCAGGAGAGAAGACCATGTAGGAGGAAGGGAATGGTCAACAGCATGCAACAGTCCACACGCCCCAGATGGACAAGAAAAACTGGAAGATTTCCATTGATTTGGCAACCAGATGATTATCGGTGACCCTGGCAAGAATAGCTTCAGTGAGGTAGTGAGGAAGCCCAGACTTCAGTGCTGGTAAAGAGACTTCTCTTCCAAGGAACCACAGGGGAGAGGCAGCATGCTTTTTGATGGCTGTTGTGGTTTTGGTTTTGATTTGGTTTACGAAAGGGTGAGACTTGAGGGTTGAGCCTATGCAGGTGGAGAGGTTGTAGATATGTGAGGTAGAGGAAATAACTGACGAGGCAAAGTCCCAGCAGGGACACGAAGGAAGAGAATCAGGAGTGCAGAGCAGGGACTACTTTTCAGCAGGAAAAGAAGCACCTCTTCCTCTGTGGTGGGAGGGCGGGGAGTAAGGAAGATGGTGTGCATGAGTGTGGAGTTGCCTGATTTCTTTCTCTAGGGTAGGTGAAGTAGGTGATATTTCCATCTGCTCTAGGTGAAGGCCCCAGGGTTAGGGGAGCAGAGGGATTCTATGGAAGAGTCTGCATTGAAATAGACCTTGTGGAGAATGAGAGTGGATGTTCTAAGGATAGAAATAAATTCAAGTTGCCGTGAGGTTCCCTTTGAGTTTGGAGGCCCTGCGTTCATGGCAGCTCCATCTTCAGTGAGGTTTCCTCCAGCAGGACACCACCCGGGGTTGGCAGAGCTCCAGGCCATGCCAGTGGCACAAGCTGCTCAGGTGGCACCTGTGCTGGGCAGATCACATCTGTCTTTTATCTGGCTGCTCTTGGGTAGTCCTCAATTCATGGACCATTCAACAGCCAGAAGTAAACAAATACGCTATGCCAGAATTTATCTTCAGATTAGTCATTTAAGGAAAAGTCCTAATCTATGACATCTGAATATAAAATAAGCATTAGATTAAAAAGTAGTTGGAGTCCAAAGCTCTTTAGAGACAAATGATCATTGAAATAGCTTAAGTGGTCCTGTTCTATTCTTGTGTGTATAATATTAGGAGTACTGCCTCTGTTTGATTCAATTAGAGATCCCTTTTAAAAGTCAAGTGCACAGCTTCCCTCGACTGTGACATTTTGTTGTTATGCTGTGAAGCAGCCACTTTAAGATAACACACATCTTGCTCCTTACAGAGCATTTTGTTACGACTACATGAATACAAAGCAAGGGATGTAATCAAAAGGGTATCTGGCACGGTTCCAGAAAGTAATCTGGATTAGGCTATAACTGGCTGCCATAGTTTCAATTTCATTTCTGATCCATAACTTACCGCCCCATAACTGACAATTAATTTAAAAGGTTTACTAGGATAATACAAAGACACTTATCATTACCTTTAGCTTACTCTGAAATGTGTTTCACTAGTGAACAGTTTTGAATAAATAACAAAATAAGATAATAGAGACTATTTTTACACTATCTCTTCTTCCCCCTTTCTACCAATCATATATAAACTGATGGAGGAAATATTTATCAGAAGTGTAGAGTTGTAGAGAGGGTGTTTTAGGTAACTGTTAGTTTCCACTTCTGAAGTCCATAGCAATTCATTAACAGAGAGAGGACTGAATAATTTTCTTTAATTTTCAAACTTCATGTGCAGCAGCTGAAATTAAAATGAGCAGTTGACTAAATTTTGTTCTTACTTGGCAACCTGGTAGAATGTTATCTAAAAAGAAATTGGTGAGATTTGAGCAATTGCACTATTTCAAAAATTCAGAAGTTCCCTTTAAAAATATTTGTTTCCTTCCCCAAACCCGAAGTGTAAGATATTAATCACATCATAGAATCACATTAAATGTTGTCATAATTACTTTCCCTGATGTGCTGTCCTGAAAGCATTTTAGAAATAAAACCCGTGAAGTCCAGAGCATCTAAGGCTGGAGACATCATTGTCTTCATCTTCTGACCAAAGCCCAAGAGATGTACTTGGACACCACTTCATGGTGTGTTTCTTAAAGAGGCAATCCTTCCTCTCCCTCTGCCTTCCAGGGATCAGAGTGGATTTCTAATTATAAGCCTACTTTATGTTTTTGGCTAAAACAGCTTAAAATTCTTGTACTCCCCCATTTCAGTTCTTCATACTACTTTAACTGCGTGCAGACTTCAATGCTTTCCCAAAGTATGTAAATCTAATTTATGCACGTTCCTCTTAATATTTATTTTCCTCCTAAGCAATGGAGGAAAATATTTTGGTTCTGTAATAGACATACTATTTTGACTCTTTAAACCATTTTGATTCGGTGGTATATTGCAGCCAGATAAATAATTCACTGGTGAAGCCAGGAAGGATTAACATATAATGCAAGAGCACCACTATCTAACCCCAAAAGAATGCCAGCCAAACTCAGTAGCCCACTCCAAGTGACTTGAGTTCAGAGAAACTGCAGGGAGTTACTGGGACAGGACTGTGGCATATTTAATTGTTGTTGTTGTTGTTTTGGTCGCTGTGGTGTCTGTTTCTGAGAATGAAAAAATAGAACATATCAAGAAACAGGGGGAATACGGTGCAGCCTCTCATCTCTGAGAGCAACCGCCCAAGACGGGTGGACGCTCTCGAGAGGGGGCCATGGGGACCCGGCTGTCAGGTTGGGCGAGCGCGGGAGGGCGGGCCGGAGGGAAGGCGCGCTCCGGGAGAGAGTGGGGCGCTACACAGTGCGGGAGAGGGGAGGGAAGGGGGTGGAGAAGGGCGAGCCGGAGGGATGAGAGGAGAGGGAAAGTGGGAAAGGAGCAGAGGTTACCCCGCGGGGCGCTCCGGGTGCCGAGGCATCCAGGTCCGCGCGCGTGGCTGAGCCTCCCCGCGCGGGACCGACCCATGTCGCGCCCGGGGCTGGTCCCGGGACGCCAGCGAGAGTGCCGCGTCTGGCCGGCGCAGTCGCCTGGAGTCTGAGTCGCGGGCCACGCGGGAGTGGCGGTGGCTAGCCCTCTGGTCGTTATGAGGACGAATCTAAAATGACCAGCAAACGGAGACCTTTCCAAACGCAGCTCAGGAGATCCATCAGTGAGCAGTTACGGGACTCCACGGCCAGAGCCTGGGATCTGCTGTGGAAAAACGTCCGGGAGAGGCGGCTGGCAGGTCAGCGTCCCCGGGACCGCGGGGGCGGGAGGAGGCCCCAGCCGCATGGCGCGCCCAGCTGGCCGCCGCCGGGGTCCCGTGCGCAGGTTTCCCAGCCCCAGGCCCGGCCGAGCGGGCTGCCTGCACCGCTCTCCCCGGGCTGGGCCCCCGATCGCCGGTGCGCCCACCTTGCCCGCCAGTGCGCGAGGGCTCCACGCCCGGCGCGCGCTGACAGCCGGCCTGGGGCTCTGTGCGGACCCGGAGCGGGACGGGGTGCACCTGGTGAGACTTCCTCCAGACAGCTGTTCGCCCTGCTCCATCTCATCCCATCCCATCCTACCCTACCCCAGGGAGCAACTTCCCAAGAGACCCTCTGTGAGGGCTGCCCCTTTCCCAATTTCACCTTTCCACGTGGGACATAGTCTCGGAGAGTGTGGGAGGGAGATCCAGAACAAGGCAAGGAGGCTATCCAAAGCGTCCGATACCAGACATATGGGGGAGGAGAGGGGCGACTTGAACAAAGACAGGTGGACAGTTGTTGGGGGAAGTAGCCAAAAGCTGTGGACCTGGCTCTCTGCCCTTTGGGGTTGCAAAGACAAACAAACAAACAAACAAACAAATGAAGCCCTCCCTTTGAGGAAAACTTTGCCCAATCAGAGGAAGAGAGGAGGTTGATTATTCTGAGTCAAGGGGTCCTTTACAATTCTTGCTTGGGTCAGAAAGCCAGCCCCCTTATCAGCACCAAAGGCAGCCTCAGGCTGCGGCTTCACTTCCGAGCCTGTTCCTGGAACCATCCTCTTGTAGGGCAGTGAGTGGGCCGCCCACCGCGGAGCTCTCAGTGGGCGTTTTAGGTCCCGTTAGTTACTGCATCAGTAAGGGAGAGTGCCCAATTCCATAGCACAGTTCCTGGGCAGTGTATGGGTTAGTAACCCTTTTCCCCAAAGGAAGTTGGAAGATGCTTCAGAAATAGGAGGAAGCGTGATAGGAAAGGTCCCTGAGGTGACAAGGAGCTGAGTCTGTGCTTGTTTGTCGCCTCTTTGTCCTCTCCAGGACTATCTCTCAAGTTGGGAAATGTGTGGAGCCAGCTCGGAAGGAAAAGGATGCCTAGGTAACCTGGGAGCTTTGACCTTCTCTGGGCTCCGCCCCCTTTTCCTTGCTTAAAATGTGGAACATACAGTTTGCTAGATGTGCTGCCCTTAAACTTGGCAAACACATCCCCCATCAGCCTGAAGGCATTCTGGAGTACATGTCCAGAGTCTGCCATCACCTTGGGCAAAGGGTCCTTAGCAAGCTAACTAAATTACAAGTAGGGATTACAGACGATTCCAACACTTGATGTTGTGAGCATAAAATATCCATCCCATATTTTCTCTCCAAAACAGTGGACACATTTAGTAAGCACCAAAGAAATCAACAAACTTTTTGGTCTGGACACAGAAATAAATTGTGGTAAACCAGTGGTTCTGACTGTTGAGTTTTAAAGACCTGTATGTGCATTGTAGACTTCAATTAATAACAGTTAATAACTCGCTCTGTTATCATGCTAAATTGTATAATCTACATGATGGATGGTGTTAGAGAAATTTTTGTGGTCTGGTAAATGTTTGTTGCCTCATAACTTCAGAACGCTTACTGCAAATGTCTCTTTCCTAGCTTCTGTTATTTAAGTTTAAGTTTGTTAAATCAGTGGATCCTCAGGGAACAAAGAAGTCTTTCCAGAAGGGCTGCCAAGGCTGTGCTAGGTTTTAATAGAAGCTGAGACCAAACATGGCTGCAGCCCTGCCTTTTTAAAAAGGAGATCTAGGACAGAAGACAGTGTAATGTAAAGACTTTAAGCAATTAAGATCATCCAGGAAACTCATATATTCATATGGATTTTTGTATTGCAGTTAAGGTGGTGGAGTGAAAAAGTTTGATGCTGGAAAATAAACCATAGGTAGAAATTTTAAGACCATGAATGTCTAGAAGTTAAGGCTAAAAGTGACTTCAGAATGCCAAGTAGAAGAGTTCTTTCAGAGTAGTAGTTATTTTTTAAAAATAGAGGTATGAGGTTTTAAAATGTTTAATCAGAATATTAATATCTGCTTAAGCATAATCTGCTTACCACTCTGCTAACAGTGGGTGCTAGCAGGTTATTCAACTGGGACCAAACAATCCTCTGTGAAGCAGACTTCATCTTCTGCTTCTCAAAACAGGCTGGGATGCTTGCCACAAAACCAAGCCAATTCTGTGAAGGAGCTTTTAGATGCAAATTGATTTTCTTGGGTTTTCTTGCTAAGGTAGCTAAAATATGGAACTTTGGCCATGAGGCACTGAAATACTTAAGTTATTAATGTTGGCAGCAATTCTAGGTGAAAGTGTTCTTCATTTGTAAAAGTGTTCTTTATATGGTTCAGTTCACAATATCAGAATAACCATCTATGTCTAGGTGTCACTTGATGATGGGGGTTTGTTCAGAAGAATGTGTCCTTAGGCAATTTTGTCCTTGTGAGAATATCATGGAGTGTATGTTCTTACACAAACCTCTTCCACACCTAGGCTACATGGTATGGCCTCTTGTTCATGTGACTGTACTAAATACTGTCAGCAGTTGTAATGTGTATTTGTGTATCTAGACATATCTAAACATGCAAAAGATATAGTAAAAAACAGTATTATAAGCTTAGGGACTACCATCAAATGAGTTCAGAGTGTCACTGACCAAAATATCATTATGTGGCGTATATGAAAGTGCCCCAAGAGGGCATCTGTCTTGCCAAGAGACAATATGAGGGAATAGGCATTTTTTTTTGTTTTTGTTTTATTTTTTATCTTTTTCTGTCAGATAAGTTTTGTACTTGGACTTCTTTAACTTGCCTAAAATTTTCTTCTTGTTACATTTAGTCAATGGAAATCTCCTAAGTGCTTTATGACAAAGTTGTGTTTGTTGTCTAGATTATTCTGAAGGTATTTGATTCTCTCTTTTGTTTTTTACATCACAGGAAGAAAAGCCTCATTCTAATTCACTCTTAACTTCTGTTCATAAAAGGCTATCTTGTCAGGGAACAGAAGGACAAAAAAAAAAAGAAAAGTAGAACTGTTTGAAGCCTGGGGGTTTCTATCCTGTGGGGCCATATTTAGGAAGGAGAGAATTTTATATAATTGGAAAAGAATTTCTTTTCTTTTTCTTTCTTTCTTTCTTCCTTCCTTCCTTTCTTTCTTTCTTTCTTTTTTTTTTTTTTTTTGTAAACAATGAACATTTATTATTCTACAGTTTTTGTGGGTGTTCAGGAGTCCAGGGGAGTTTGGCTGGGTGGTTTTGTCTCAGAGTCTCCCATGAGATTTTCATTCCAGTGGCTAGTGGAGGTGGCTGCACCTAAAGGCTTGATGGGGGATCCAGGGACCTGCTTCCAAGCTTCCTCACCAGGTGTCGCCAGGACTTGGTTCCTCTCAGGCTATTGGTTGGAGGCTTCAGTTCCTTTCCATGTATGTCTCACCACACAAGGTGACAGAGATCTGAGGAGGAGAGGAAAAGCATGCACTCAAGACAGGAATTACGGTCTTTATAACCTCATCTCAGAAGTGACTTGTCATTATTTTTACTGTATATTGTTGCAATGTGGGAGGGAACTGAGGACTCAAGAAATGGCATCCAGGAAGTGGTGAGTATCAGGGCTCAGTGTGGAGGCTGTGTATCACAAAAACATTTAGGATTATTCTTAGGGAATGCTAGTTCAAACCTGGAATAAGGAAGCCCCCAAATAAGACATGTTTTTGTTTGTGCAGACAGCCTGGGAAAAGTGCTTCTTAACACTGGTCACAGTAACACAAATGATTAAATCAACGACAGATAAGATGTGAATGGTGTTTAATGTGTTCATTTCATTGCAAAATTACGATAGGGAGTTATTGTTAAAGAACTGATATTTGGGAGCCCTTCTTGGGCTTTCCAGTTCTATGATAGTTGCTAAAGTTCTACCAAATTGTGGCATTTTGCCCCTGCATATGTCTTAATTTCCCAAGATTGTACTCTTTTTGGGTGTCAGCATGAGTTCTTCTCTCTGTCATTTCAATATTCATCATTGCAATAATGTAATTGTTGTCTGTTGGTCAATGTTCAAAGCAGGAGTCAAATTCAGGTGATCAGAAGTCAGAGGTCATCTGTGTCTATTCCCTACTGTACCATACTGCCTCCTCCCTAGACTCTGTGGAGACTCCTCAGCTCCTTTCTAAAGCTCTGTGTCACTTGAAGTTCAATTTAAAAAGAACAAATGAACTGGGAAAAGTATTCTTTCTTCTTTCCTGGAGTAACAAGGGTAACTCTAGGCACCTCTAAGCTTGTCCACTAACATCCTCTTGGGCTCAGCAGTGTATGGGCTCATAGGGATTTGAAACAAACAGCTGCAGTTACATCTAGCCTGTTGGGACCCTCTGTGGTTTTCACCCTGCCCACTACCATTGGGAGGGCTGCTGAGAATGGGATGCTGGTGCAAACCCAAAATGCACAGTGCATTTCTTCAACGTGGGAAAGGGACAGGTTTTTTGGCTTCTCCAGTTCCTTAACCAGCCACCATTGGTGAAAATTCTAAACTTTTACAGTGTCTTTATATTCTTGAGTCAAAAGCATACCCTTTAGCTTATGGTGTTTGTAAGCAGCTTAAACTGCTTTTTAACTGTTAATGTCTACGAACATTCAAATGACTTTGCTAAAGCTTTCTGCTTCTTTACTTTAAAATCCTACTCTATTTTAATGGAAATTTAATCCGTATGTTTGATTCCTTTATGCTCACATAACAATATTTAGGTAGCTGGTGAACTAATTGATGTCCAAGTCTTTTGATCTCTTTTGTAGACTCATTTTAAGTCATCTTTCTCAGATACAGCAAGTTCTGTTGCTGCCAAGAATATACTGACTTAAAACATTGAAAAGTTTGAGTTTTGTTAGAACCAAATTCCACCAAATTTCCTCAAGTTCTTGTCATGTTAAAACAGGTTCATTCATTGTCAAAGTCAACAGTGGTACCTTGTGATGTGATGTAAACATGAGATTGGGACTTCAATACAAAGCAAGATCAAGAATAAAACGTGAACCATAAAAATATTCCTTGTTAAAAATCTAAATGTGTTCCATGGTATCAAAAGTATGGGATTATACTAGTCAATACTTTTCACGTACTTTATGTCCTTTTTATTATCACTTTACTGTGAAGAATAGGTCTTGTTTGATCAGGGGGTTGGGTATGTGTTTTAAATATTTTTGGAGATGCCACTATATTTAGATGTGATTTATATTAACAATAACAAAAAAAAAAAAAATCTTTCAAGTCAATATACAAATAAAACCAGCGAAGGCAAGCACATACTTATATCAGGTTCTTGACTTTAGTGACACATGGGATTATCTGAAGCTTTTCAGAAGGACTAATATCCTGGCCCCCTCCCGGAGATCCTGATCCCCTTCAAATAGGGCCTGGGTATCAGTAGTTTTTAAATATCTGTAGAAGGTTTCACCATATAGTCTGGGGTGTGAACCATTTATATATTATATCATACTACCACATGATAACTCACAGAATTCTGGGTCTAATATAATGTCGTTTTTTAAGCCCCTAAGACAAATTTGCATAAATGAGGCCAGAATGAGCTTTTCATATTACAGGGACTGAGAAGAAAAAAGGTTGATCTTTCATTATTCTCCAGGAATAATGAAAGAGAATAATGAAAAAGGTGGTGGGGCTGAATGTCAGAAACATAGGTAAGATCAGGTTATAATGTTGGTCAAACAAAGCTTAGCTCATCAGGTTGGGCTTCGTTGCTAGACCTGGCAAGAAGTTTGGATTTGGTTCTACATGTGATAGAACCAAAGAGCTTCAAGCAGAAGAATGACAAGACCTGAATAAATTACTGCCGGTAGGTGAGAGATGAACTGTGACATGGTGAGAATGATGGAAACAGAGAGGAGGGGAGATGCTTGGAGTGTATCTCAGAAGCAGCGGCAACAATGCTGACACATTGGGGCTCTTGGGTTTCTAACATAAACAACTAAGTTCAGGGTAGTGCTACTGGCTGAAATGGGGGACAATTGGTAGAGGAACAAAGGGGGTCTCTGTTGACCGCTTTGGCTTTGGAATGCCTCTAAGACACCCAAAAGTCAAAGTCAAGGAATTGGATGCACAAGTGTATGCTTGGGAGGGAAGTCACAGCCAGAGACATAAATGTCAGAGTTACTGGCCTATGATTATAATTTGTAAAATCAAACAAACAAACAAACCCAAACTGGATGGAGCTTCTCAGGAAGAGAATATAGATAAAAGTAGGGGGCCAAGGACCAAGTACTGGGGCATTCTTTGTGTAGAGCGCAACATTTGCACATAAATACACATATGGGTATCATAAATTCCCAGGAAATTATAAAGATAGCAACATTGTTCTCAAATTCAGCATTCTTCTAGCACAATAGCAGTGCTGCATGGAGTAATCTTTTGTGATATATTCACTTATTTGATCTCAGAAACATTGATGAATAAACATAACATGAAGAATGCATGCTTTGCTAACCGCTACATTGGAAACTAAACTACATTGCAAAGTAAAAATAAACATTTAAAAATAACATTTAATGGAAAGACTTTTCAAAGTCGCCCCTCACACGTGCATAAAAAAATAGTTCATAAAAATGGTCTTATCGTTAATACTTCTCTGGTTACTATAACTTGCACCCACTTACAATGGGGTAAGAGCTTGTTTTCCTCAGGATTTCTCTAATGTCATACTACTCTGGAATAGTCTGGTCAAACAAAGCTTAACTCATAAGTCATAAGAAAGGTCCTGTGTATTGATTTTTCCAACATAGCACTCTTTACTGACCTTTATGGGTTATGCTTTGCCCATAATAAAGTTGATCAAGGTGAAATTTCTCAGAGAAAAGTAGACAGCCAGCCTCTTAAATTTTTGTATTTGTAAGGACAGTGACTTATACTGGGCCTTATCTATCTGCTATATATGCCGGCTAGCCCTTGGAGACAACACATTTTCCTTCTGAAACTGGGGGGGGGAAGCATGTTCATTAATTTCTGGTGGTTTCTCTAATAAGAGACAGAAGTCCAGCTAGTTGACAATTGGATATGCTTTTTTGTTAGGTCACCAACTCGATCATTTAGACAGGGAGCCTATGTCTAATGAAATTAATGTCTACTTTTCCTTCATGCTTTTAAAATCATATGTTGAACAGAGCAGTTTATAAAGAAAATTTTGTTTTGAGACCTTATCATTTTCTAGGGGTTTGTCCAACTGTATATTTCTGTTTGGCTCTTTTGCAAGTTTGGTTATATTGCAAAATGAAAATAAAAATGGTTTGAAAAGTATTACAACATTCCTGGATTTTTTTCAGAGCCCTTGAATGTTTAGACCTAGAGCAGTTGAGTTGAAGGACAAACATTTTTGTCATGTTTTTAGTTAGTCAATAAGTATTTATTGAGCCATGAAATAGCATCCTTGTCAAAGCATGTTGAGACAGTAATGCAGGATATTAATTCAGAACTGTGGTTGTATCCGGGCAAAGCACATAAATTTTATTATGCTGCCCAAATCACTTAACTCATCTATTTGACCAGAAATAGAGCAAGCTTCCAGAAATTGCAAAAGGGCAGTATAGAATGTGCCTTGACTGCACAATATCGTATTTGCAAATCTGCTTTGTCAAGACTTCTTACAGTTTCAGGCAGAGTATTTCTTTAGCAATATTTTTATCCAAAATAAAATTTTCAGAATTTTATGTTTTTCTTGTTTGGTACAATAGCAGATGTATTACCTATAATTCAGCACGGTATACTGTGTTTGTTGAATACTTCTTTCTCTTTGCTATGTAGGAAATTAAATGAACAATAGAGACAATTGTGCAACTTCATAAAAATTAATACTTTTACTCACAATTATATTAAATTGGAACATTTTACACTTTTTATCTTGTCTGCATCTGGATAAAATGGAAACATTCTTAGGTATCTTGAAAGATCTTTGGAAGTGTTTTACATTGAAAATTAACATTTATTATTGGAATATAAGTATGAATGTGTGACTGTCTAGAAAGTGTAAAGTGTAACAAGCATAAGTTATGCTAATCTATCACTGCCTGGGAATGTGTGAATTGCCACAGTGATATCACAAGGATGGCAAGATAGTATTTCTCTCCCTCGCCTGATGTTGAGATGTATTCATCACAGAACTCTTCAAACACAATGATGGATCACACCTGTCCAAGCCACAAGGAATTGTCCAGTCTTGGAAACAAATTGCATTTTCTTTTAATGCCAAAAAAAAAGACTTCATAAGCAGTAGACATGAAAGAGAAGCACTTGTTAGAAGGAAAATAATTCAAAAAAGCTTTTGCATATTTCTACTGTTGTCTTTCTTATAGGCTCTTTTATTCTTTCTAGAAAGAAAGCAGAGAGGCTTTGTGTTAAGTGTTTGATTTCCACCTCTTACATATAAATCAAAGCAACAACAAATGAAAAGTGAACTCTTAGCCCTTCCTAGTAGCACCATGATGGCGGGAAAGAGATTGACTATCTGGGAAATCATATGTCTAAAATCACAACTCAATGCATAATTAACATCTGTGAATGTAGCATTGGTTTAGTCACATGTTGGTACAAATATTTGCAACAGCTGTGGCTATGGAGCTTTCCCAGTGTCTTAAACGCACGTTATTTATGGGTTCATACAACCACGTAGTGGAGGGTGGAGTTTGAGCATGATAGAAATTTATTGGCCCAGCACCATGATTCTGTAGTAAGAGTAGCTACTGGAAGACCACATGGGTTTGAATTCTGCTTCCCTCATTTAAACAGTGGGTCCTCAGACAAGATAATTAAACTCCTTAGTTTTCCACATGTTTAAAAAAGGGCAGAAGCATAGTGCTTACCTCATAAAGTTGTTGTGAGGATTAAATATTAGCTCTAATATTTGCCTAGCACTTAGCATAATGTCTAGTCCATAATAAACACTATGTATGAGTTTAAGAAAAAATATATGTACCTATAGACAGGGAATAGAGCAGCAAAGAGATGCGTTCCTAGCAGAGAAGATCCTTTAAACCCAGTCTTAAACCACCTACCTTCCCCAATTCTGGATTAATCTGCTTTGTTCTCATATCTTATGAACCCATTTGAGATCCCATGTCCAGAGACTTCCAATTGCAAGACATTTGCATCATTCTTCTTGCTCTAACTTGGATTTAAAAATAATCATATGCTAAATATTTTGTTAGCCTGATTGGTGACATCTTGTATAGTTGCATTAGTGCTATAGCATGAATCATTCATTATACTAAGATTCTGTCTTTCTTAAAGATTGTCAATTATGATTTGATCATCAAAATCACCATCAGCAGTAGAGCTATGCAAATAAAAATTAATTTATATGCCCTTGGCCTAAGTGGAATTTGATGGAGACCTAATAAAAATGAGAGAAGTTGGACTAGATAATCTTGAAGATCCCATTCAGCTTTAAAGATCATGAGTCTGGAAAACTAAACTGTGAGTCTAAAAGAAACTCAAAATTCCTTTCTTTGTGTGGATTTCGTGGTATGTTCTGCTAGATGGGGGACAGGGGAGAAGCCAGGAAGTGTACTGAAGGAAACCTACCAGTGCCATCCCCACAGAACTTGGTTCTCTAGCAACTTAGCAACTTACACCAGCAACTTATAACTGGTAACTTCTGTTACTGGAACAACCTCTGCCAAAATCGAAGATGAAGCAAGGAGAGGACTAGCCAGGAATCCAGGGCCTGCAAACATATTTAACATCTCAACAGTCTTTGTACCACACTCAGGCAGACTGGCTGCAGAAGAGTGTGACCTGTGCAGTCACATGGGGCCGGTGCTTACAAGGCACCTTCATTTTCACTACGCTCTACAAATGATGTAGCCATCCTGCATTCAGTGGAAGACAGACCTTTGTAGAATCTTTTCTTGCTTTGCAAGTTCATCTTCATCAGTGACTTGGTGTTGTGTACATAAGTTAAAAGCAAGTGTAAATCACAGGATGTTAGAACTGGAAGGGACCTTGAGAGCTTCCCTGGAGCATCAATATTCTACAGTCCACGCCTCTGTGCCCTCGCTCTCAGGGAAGGTGAACTCCCAAGAAAGAAAGTGGGTTTGTTTCGTTTTATTGTTTATTGATTCTGACAGCATCAAAATGAAGTAAGGCAATAACGTAACCCCTGATGTTTGCAGAGTTATAATGGTTATGTTTTAGCTATTGTGTATTTTAATTAGATTTTTAAGAATGTATTGTGGTGCTTGGATATAACAGGAAATTGGGATGAGATACACCTCTTGGTGTGAGAGGTTTTCAGATCCTTGTTTTGAAACTTCTTAATTAAGCTGTTTCTTAATTAAATATTTATTTACCATGCCCATATTAGATCAATTCATTAAATCATTTCTATTAAAAATACTAAAGCTATTTCCTGTGCAGGTTTCACACAGGCCATTTACGTAGAAAAGGAAATTAGGAGAGGTAGTAATAAGGCCTATCATTTATCACCAGGGACTTTGAGTATATATCTGCCAACATTTTATTTTGTCATTATTTCCATCTGTCCCTGGGAAGACCAATGAAACTGACTGGAATCTAGTCTCATAAAGTTGCATAGATTAACTCCTCCTAGTGGAAGCTATACATAGAACTACCCAATTCATGATGTAAAAACTTTGTTTGAAAGTTATTTAATGTCATAATTGCCAAGTGAAAGGAACCCGAATGTTTATCAATTCATGAATGGATCAACATACTATGGCATAGTATTTAGCCATAAGAAAAAATGGAGATTTTTACATCCTTTGTGTTTACCTGGATGGAGCAAAAAGACATTCTTCTTATTAAAGTATCTCAAGAATGGAAAAAAAAAAAAAAATCCAACGTACTCAATACTGATATGAAACCAGTATATAAATAACTGCATGCCCACACGATGATAAAACACACATATAGTATAGCAAGGGGGAGGGGAGACGAGGGGGAGCAGAGTGGGAGGGGAGAAGGTGATCAGCAGGACGAGGGACGACAATTGGCAGGATCTCACCTAATGTGCACATTGTGAGGGTGTTCAGCATGCCCCCTGAGTGAAGGGCTCTTCTACAACTTGAACTTCACCTTGAAAGTGAGAAAAATGTACCCTAAAAATTTGTAATCTCATATTAATTTGAAATAAAAAAAGAAAGTTATTTGATGCAAAGTATTTCTGAGCAATTGAAAAAACAAAGGACTGCAGGGTGGTGGCCGTGGCTCAAAGGAGTAGGACACCGGCTCCATATGCCAGAGGTGGCGGGTTCAAGCCCTGCCCTGGCCAAAAACTGAAAAAAAAAAAGGACTGCATGCATTCTTTGCTCTTAGGTTACTTTGTTTGAATAGTTTTGAATAGTAACACAAATAAATAGGCAGATCTGAATCTATATCGTCAAAAAGTAGACCCACCTGACTGCAGTCCTAGGAACCCTGGTGGACACAGGCGGTGGTCCAAGAGAAGAGAATCCAGTAAGAACTGTGGCTTGGTCAGTCTGTTCTGTGCATCTCACTCTGAAGACAAGAGAAGTATAAGCTGGTCTACCAAAGAGCCTTAACAAATTTTACTTAGCAAATAAGAAATGCAGAATCCGTAAGCCAGTCATCAGTATTTAGAAGTGTAAGTTATAGGATCACTCTAGAGAAGGTCCCCTATATTCATACTGGAATTTAATGATTTACTCTTACCTATTAACCCCTACGCTATAAGCTGCTCCAGGAAAAGGGTAATTAATATCTTATTCACTGTGGACATACCAGCTTCCCTAACATAGTAGCTGACTGGCTGGGTTATAGGGGTGTACAGTGAATACTTGCTGAGTGAGTGCATTAGTGATATACTGCAACATTTATAGCTACCCAGCACTGGGCTCCATTGTGTGCTGGGCTTTGTGCAGGGGACTTCATGTATTTTCTTATTTAATGCCCAGGCTTCTCAGCAGGTACCACCAGGTTCACTGTTAGCACATATGGTACCTTGATGAAATGAGAAAAGATACCTCCTCTTGTACCCAGTGCTGAATTTCAACCTCTACAACCCTCCCTTGGTCACTTCCTGTTTGTAGAGCACAGCTGTCACAATGGCACATGTTGGCCTTGAGTGCTATTACCACCCTACTCTAGGGGTGTCAAAATCAAGGATTAGAGAGGTCAAGTGGCTTGTTCAAGGTGAATGCCCACTATTTGTGGCTTTGTATGTTTTTGAGAGCAGCATTATTCTCGTGACTTATGGGATTTTGAGATCCAGATGACCCCGGAACCCATACCCTAATCACAGTCCAACACTTAGAAAGGTGCAAAGAGGTTGATGAGTGTCTTAGTAACAACATGGAACCATTTTCAGGGCCATGTCCCACCATTACTTCAAGGTAAGCACAGGATATAAGAGTGGGAGCTGGCCAGGGCATCCAGGTACCCCAAAGTCTCTGATAATCGTGATGATAATTAATGATAATCCTGAATATATGGGTAGTACTTTACATGTTTGTCCATTAATGTAATAATGGCTTAAAATTAATGGATTCCAACAGAAGTCCTCTGAGGGAGGCAGGTTAGGTACCATTATGTTAAAGAGACAAATGAGGATAGGAAACACTAAGTGACTCCCTAGGGTCCCATGGCCAGTGAGTGGCAGAGGGGATTTAAATCCAGGCTCCTAACCCAGTGCGGGCTCTCCTCTTCACGCTCTTGATGCCCAATGTGATCTCTGTCCTGCCCAGGTCAGACTACTGCTGTTAACTAAACCCACACTCCCAAACCTCACTGAGCACCAGAACTACTACAAAAGCTTTCTAAAATCCAGGCTTCTGGATGCTTCGCCAGACCTATTTTGTGTGTGTGTGTGGTTGTGTGTGTGTGGGAGTCTGTATGTATTTTTCAATTACATTTTTTATTAAATCATAACTGTATACATTTATGGGGCAGAATGTGATGATTCGATACACAATGTGGGATGCTTACATCAAACTGATTGACACAACCATCACTTCACTTACTTATTTTGTGTGCTAAGACATTTGTAATTTACTCCTACTTGTTTTGAAGTGTACCCTTGCATTGTGCACATTAGGCGAGATCCCAAGAAATGCCCTCCCGCTTCCCTCCACACATCCTTCCCCTCCCCTTCCCCTGCCTCCTCTCTCCTCCTTCTTATTGGGCTAGATTTGTGTTTTATCATTCATATGAATGTGTAAGTGATTGTATATTGGTTTCATAATAGTATTGAGTACATTGGATACTTTTCCCCCATTCTTGAGATACTTTGCTAAAAAGAATACGTTCCATCCAGGTAAATATAAAAGATGTAAAGTCGGGAGCCACACAAGTTTCACCACCAACAGCCTGCCCCCAATGCAGGGTCTCTGCTGGGCATCCCTGTGCATGGCCTGGGGATTTCTGCAGGGATTGGGGAACATGCTGAGTGCCACTGGCTGCCATAGGCGGCAAACCAATTCTGTTGGCAAGGGCAAGAACTGTGGCACCACATGGCAGGAGGGGAAGGTGGAGAGGCCAAGAAAGATGGCCAACTAGAGGCTGTATTTTTTTTTAAAAAGGTTTTCAGGTTTTGTTTTGTTTTTTATATTGCCTGCCTGCCACTGTCTTTCCACCAGTGACTGGAAATGACTCTGAACCTCACTGCTATCCAGGTGGCATGCTGTGTACTATGGAGTATCTTTCAGCACTTAAATCTCCCTCCTGCCTACCTAAGTCCTGCCTGCCTTTCAAGGACTGGCCCAAGCCCTTTGTGATTTCATTGACAGTGCCCTTGTGGAGATGCCCACTCCCACGTGGAGAGGGTCTCCCCTTTCACGTCAAGTCCCCTTCCTTTGAGGGACGGAGGGCAGGAGCAGCAGGCCTGGTGAGGGCTGTTGGGAGGGAGGGTCCTGGTTCAATTTATCTGGGAGCCCTTCCATGATGCTGAGGTCATGATCATCATCCCCATTTTAAAGATGTGAAAAGTGAAGTTGGCCAAGTTCAGAACAGTTAGTACCGCAGAAAGTGCAGAGCAGAGGCTCATCTGCCTTCCAGGTTCCTGCCTTTCCGTTCACTTTACTGAGGCAGAGGTCCATGGTCCCTGTCTCACTAGCAAGACTTCCTTTGTGCTAGAATAGGGAAAGGTTGAGGAATCTTTCACCTCCTGGTATAAAATCCACATAGTAAAATAACTTAAGGGTTGAGGAAATACAAGAATGGATGCCTTCTCTTACTTCTTTTGTCACTCATGGCCTAACAAGCTTCAAAAAGATGAATTGATATTGATGGTGATATAATATTTATTAATTTAAGCTTTTTACTATTACAAGGGAATTTCAGCTAGCATTCCTTCCTCTTCTTCCTTTTCAAAGAGTCATGAAACATTAGAGCATAGGGACGCCTGATGATCTTGGCCACACCATCAATTTTAGAAGAGCAGATAGAAACTTAGGAAACTTAAATTAACCTTCTAGGGTCACCTATCTTCTTAGTGACAAATTCAAGATTAGAACCTAACTCCAGATCACGCCAAGTGACTCTTAGGATTATGGGTGAATTCATGCTTGGCCACTTGTTCATAAGCAAAATGCCTGTTTCTGGAGTTAGTTTACTTAGAGTACAAACTTTCTGAGGGAGAAGATAGTTCCTTCCTTACCTTGAAGAGAAAAGCCTGTCCCCTGAGATATGTTTTATGAGTATTTGTTGGCAGCTTGACTCACTGACTCAGCGACTGAGTGAACGAAGGGCTGCCAGACCAAAGGATCTGAAGGTCATCAGCTTAATCTTTCCGAAGTGAGTTCACCTCTGATGACCCCAAACCTTGCCTGCCCTAAGGTGTCAGCACACCTGCCAGTTTCATGAGTTTGTGCAAGATAACATTTCCTTATCCCCCACCTCACTTCTAAGATGCAATTGAAAATTTCCATGTATGGCTAAAGAAACTAAGACTGCTTTTGTTATTGACTGTTAGCATAAGGAAAACCGAGAATGAATAGTTGAAATGTAAACATTTGTCCCTTTTTTATAGTGAAAATGTTCCCTTTTGGCCATTTAAAAATTATTATTATTACAGAGCTAGAGAAAAAAATAATGTGCTTATTGAAAAATCTCCCAAATTGTATGAATTTATTTTTATAGAGACCTCAAAGTTCTCATTCACTTAATTTATTATTTTTTTAAGGACCTACTCTGCCAAACACTGTTCCAATGACTGGCAATTCACTGGTGAACACAACAGAAAAAATCAGTGCCCTTACTGAGCTTCTATTCAAGTGGTGGAGATAGATAAGAATAAGTAATTATATGCAAGTGTTGTTAGAAAAACAAAAGTATAATGAAGTTAGAGAATAAAAGGGGTGCCATTTTGGATACAATGATCAGAAAAGTAGTCTTAGGTAGTTTGTGCTGCCCTAACAATATCTAAGGCTGGGTGGCTTAAATCACAAGTGTTTATTTCTCATAGTTCTGGATGCTGGAGGTCTGAAGTGCAAGAACAGGGTGCCAGCATGGCCTAGCTCTGGTAAGAAGCCTTTTCCAGGCCACAGATGACCATCTTCTGGTTGTATCCTCAAGGGCTGAAAGAGGGGAGAGAGTTCTCTGGGGTTCCATTAATAAGGGCACAAATCCCATTCATCAGGGCCCGAGCCTCATGACCTCATTACCTCCTAAAAGCCCCACCTGCTAACACTTGTCACATTGGAGGCTGGGATTTCACCATGTGAATTTCAGAGGGATACAGCCATTCACTTCATTGTGAAAGGGTTCTCTGAGGAAGTGGCACTGAAGTGAAGATATTTGGAGAATTGAAGGAAAGAATGTTCTAGGAAGAAGGAATAATACCAGATCAGTCCAGAGACAGGAGCCTATCGAAATGCTGGGAGAGAGGTGGGAGGTTGGTGGGTCTGGAATGCAGTGAGAAAGGGAGATAGTGATGGTAAAAGGGCTCAGTGGATAGTGAGATTCCCTGAAGGCTCTTGCTTGGGAAGGAATCTGGATATGATTCAGGTGTGATTTCCTGTGAGCAGTTATCTGGTTTATGATGGAAAAGGTAGAAAGAGGCCAAGTCTTCCCTGGTATATCAAATTTAGTTATTGTCTCAATTATGCAAAAAATACTTAGTTACTAGTCATGTAAGGGCCATTATTTAATTAAAAGGAGGGGGGGAAAGCCCTGGTCCTTAGTTTTGTATACAAATGGGAGAAATCAGCTATATTCATTCATCCATCCAGATACATTTATTGAATGAACATCATTATGTCAGAGATTGTGCTACACACTGCACTGAGAGCAAAAAAGATGAGAAAGACACTAAGTCTAACTGTCAGGGGACACAGGACAAGTGTAGGATGGAAGAAGGAGGAAGGTGTAGAGGGAGGCAGAGGGTGGAGTGTCTCCGCAGAGGAGTGACCTCTGTGTTGGGCCCCAACGGAGGGAAGTTATACTCTAAGGCAGTGTTTTTCACCCTTTTTTATCTCATGGCACACTTGAACCTAAATTTAAACTTTCACTGCACCCTTAAATTATATTGATCAAAAAAAACAAACAAAAAAAAAAGAATATACTTACTGTGCTTTGAACTTCTTCTGAAAATAATTTAATTAGTGATCTTTACAAACTTTTGCTAAGATCCTCTCTGGGCACACCAGCATGCTGCGGCACAGTGGTTGAAAATCACTGGTCTAAGGAAGGGGAAGAGCAGAGCACATGCAAAGAAGCAGAATTATGAAGGAACATGAATAATTATTGATGTTGTGGGGATCTGGGTACAGGAAGGAGAGCCAGAGACGGTGAGACGAGAAAGGCAGTGGAGAAAGGGGTTGAGCTTCCATACCTCACTTTTGGTGCTGTTTCAGATAGTCTGCAAACTCTTTCCTAACTCTAGGATTGTAGGAATAAGTGAATCTGTTTTAGTTTCTCTGTCATAAGCCTCTGCTTTATTTATTTATTTATTATTTATTTATTTTTGTAGAGACAGAGTCTCACTCTATCACCCTCCGTAGAGTGCCATGGCATCACACAGCTCACAGCAACCTCCAACTCCTGGGCTTAGGCGATTCTCTTGCCTCAGCCTCCCAAGTAGCTGGGACTACAGGTGCCTGCCACAGCCCTGGCTATTTTTTTGTTGCAATTTGTCCAGGGCCAGGCTTGAACCCTCCACCCTCAGTATATGGGGACGGCGCCCTACCCACTGGGCCACAGGCACCGCCACCCCTTTCTGTTTTATTTTTATGTCCATCTTTGTAAACTACTTTCCTCTACAACTTTATAGCATAACCATTAGAGCCTCTTTTATTGCATGGAATTTGCAAAGAGCACAAGGTTCTCCATGGCTCTTAAAGAAGACTTTTGTTAATTTAGCAGAACCTCCAAGAGCTCCTAGAAATTCCTGCTGTTTAGCTCTTGGGGCTTCTTCACTCCAAGCCCTGACGCTGTTGCTTGGATTTGCAAATTTAAAGTTAAAGTGAGTGTCAGAAGAAAACACAGTGTGTTACAGAGACTTGGCAGTCCCTCATTTCCACAGTGGAACTTGTACCACTTTTTGCTCTATGTTTTGCACAATAGTTACATTTCTGAAATGGACCTCAAAAGGTATATTTGTTGATGACATGCAACTTTATGGAAGACTGTGACCAAGTTCTGGGGACACAGAAATGAGCAAGACAAAATTCTTTCTTTCAAAGAGCTTAAAGGAAGTATTAATGGCATCTTACAAGTCACATAAGAAACCTCATAATTCTATGACTTCAGTGTCTTTACAAAATGATTTTAGGTTAAGAGTTATAAAGATTTTATAACATTTCATTACAGATTTTGAGTTCTTTGAGTATGTATAAGTTCAACCTCTCATGGAAAGCTGAATTTGTCTAACATACTGATAAGAGGCCAGTGGAAAAAAGCCACCCCCATCCTCAAAAAAAAGTGCTCATTTGTGGTGTACAGCTTGAGAGTCTCCACTGAACAGCTGCATTGTAACACTTAACCCCCTTGTTCTCCTGGAGTTGCTCTCTGGAATCCTCAGATATCTGAGGTGGTCGCCTGAGGGCTCTTCAGATGTCATCAGGGCAACAACAAAGTACTGTGGCATTCTTTATGAAATGCATTAAATTAAATTATTGCATAACGAATTATCTGCATGTGAAAGGCAGTGAACTGTTAGAGAACCCTGCTGAAAACAATGCTGAATTTGATTCCTACCTCCACTGATAACTCACTGCCACCCTTAGAAATCTTGTGACCCAAGTCTTTGTTTGGAATGAGGGAAATACTAATACTGTATTTATGATCTCAAGGGAATTATGAGCTGAATTAGGGAAATCATTACGTGAAAAACTCCAGTCTCTCCCTTTCTCCTATTCCTTTTACCCTCTCTCGGTCAATCTTTCAAAAAGATTGATCAATTTCCCCACTCTGGTTGAAGCCATTGCTACCATGGAGATCCCAACAAAACCAATAATAGCATTGACCGAGTCCTTACCGTGTGCTAGAGACTGTGCTAGCACTTCACACCTTATTGTATTGCCTTCTCATGGCCTGCAGGGTCAGGGCTAGTAACATCAGCATTTTATGATGAGGACATTTAGATTCTAAAATGTTACGTTACTCTTGGTACTCTGAAGCAACAGTTAGAACCAGGTGATTTGTCTCAAGAGCCCTCAAATCTCTAAACATACTAAGGTAGATGAAACCACTCCATAATCACATTCTCTATCACCATTATAACTGGCTACTGGCTAACCCAGAAGCCATAGATAGAAATATGTATTGTAGGAAAAACTATTTTTACACTCAGTATGTAAGTGTATGAGTTCCAGAACCCTATAGAAAGACAGTATATAAAAAACAAACCGCATAGGATGTTTTAGGTATGATTAAGCCAAAATATGACAAACTTTAAAGAAATACAAATATTGAAGTATTTCCGTCTAAATGGTAATAGTGGCCTACCTTCTTATCCCAACAGTGTTTGAAGCTGTCATCTGGGAGTTTCTAGATTTTAAACTGCACAAGAAAATGAATCTCCTTTTTGATCGGATTTCAAGTTTGGATCCCTCAGGAAGATCAATTGCCTTTTTACCACTTGATTTGGCCATAAAAGACTTAACCAGTTTGAAGAGCAAATCCATTCTCAAAGTGCATAAATTTGTCACTATTATCATGTATGTAAAAGGATACATTTCCTCCTACTTTTAAATTATACTTACTTATTTACTTACAGTGATAAAAATAAGATACTGATTATAAAAATCACCCAAAGATACATTTATATTACATACTTCTGAAGCGTACTCAAAAGAGCATTCAGGAAAATATTTCAAGCAAGACAGCATTTTAAAAATAAATTTGGTCTTCCAAGAGAATTCCTTTAATGGAAACAGGGGATATGTGACTATTATATGTATCTGTTAAGTATAAATAGTGACATTGCTTTTTAATCACATATCTAGTATGATATTTTAAGATTTAAGGACTAACTGTAGCTAAATATCCAACTAATTCTTAAGTGCAGTTTTTTCCCCCCTAAGAAAAATAAAAATATTTCATGTACCAGACACAAGTTACTGAATTTAATGTAACAGTACTAGCAGGTCAGTATTATAGTCATATTTCATATAATACAAGGTTCAACCTTTCTAAGGTTCAAAAGATCATAGAGGCTTTGGAACTTGAACAAGTCACAGGGCCAGGGCTGTCTCTGTTAAGAATCATGCACTTAACCATGAAATGTCCAACGTAGAAGAGCGGCACAGTAATCTCAGCTTAAATGGAGGATAAATACAGAAAATAAATAATAAGAACATCATTTGAATGTAAATGGGCTACCAGCACCAAGGGTAGGCAAGTTAATAAATAAGATAACCTAATGTGAAAGCATTTAGGAAATGTCATTTTCTAAAAGTCAAGTTTTAGTACAAAAAAATCACTTTGAGGCTTTTTCTGTTGTACGTAATCTGGGGTTTACCCTGTAAACCCAGATTGAAAGTCGGACTGAACAGATGGGGGTTCAGGAAGCTGCATTTTGAGACCCATTTCAAGGAATTGTGAGGCGGTTGTCTGGTACCTCCCTTTGAAAACACGGTTCTGTCATGGTGGTTTCCTTCTGCTTCCCTGGATGTCTGAGTACAGGAAGAAACAAGACAATAGAGTAAAACGGGGAACTCAGTACATAGGGTTTTAAGTCTGGTTTATGTTACTTTATTGAAATATGCCAAAATGAAATTTCCTTTTAAATTTAGCTTCTTGCCTTTTTGCAAAACTCTGGTGTGCAAAAGTGATGTTTAACAAAACAAAGTCCTCAAAGAAACCTCTGGTTGATAAACCTCCTCACTACTCTCCCAGAGTATGGAGCAGCTAGAGTTAGGCCAGGTGGGAACGAGGGGATTTCCTGTTTATTTGTGTAACCTATTTTAAATGATTTTCTACATCCTGTGATTTTACAATTGTTCTGGAAGGAAGCTCTTATGTTTTTAACTCCACTGAAGTGCAGTGCTTTGTGTTTTGGGAGGAGAGGGAGATGGGGATAAATCTTTGCACTTTTTACCAGTTGATGAATTGTGTGTTCTTTGAGCTTCAGTTTTCTGCTTCTTAGTAACAGGGATGTTGTTAGGCTTCATAGACCAATGATGACTTTCTACGGTTCAGACATTCAGTGTCAGACAGTTCTTTCAGAAGGCAGTGTGGCATTTTTTTGACTCTTTTCTTCTTTCCTCTCCTTGCAAGTATAACATTTGGAAAGCTTAATTCATCCCATAATGGGATCATGAGGAAATTTTAAAAATTCTTTGTAGCACCTAAGACTTAAAAAAAAACAATTATTCAAAAAAGGATTCAAAATCCTATGTTATACTAAAACTTTCATTTTGAATTTTCTTTATTCATTCTTTTTTTTTCTATAGGGACAGAGTCTCACTTTATTGCCCTCGGTAGAGTGCCGTGGCATCACACAGCTCACAGCAACCTCCTTTTCTTTTCTTTCTGTGGACAGAATAATCAGGAGGTATCTACAGGCAGAAATGTTAGTTGATAATGGGAAGGAGAGAATCTGGGAAAGGCCCTTATCTTATTTTCTTTTGGAGCTACTGAGGCCTGACATAGCCACCACTGGGGTTTGATGAAGGTTAAAGGTAAAAGTTAAATTGAACCTTTCCTTCTTTAGGACCAGTAGGAAGTAATGTTGGTTGCACAAAAGAACAGTTGTGCCAATGAGGCATTGGGAAAAAATGGCAAGCTTCCTGTGATACTCAAGAAAACTACAACAACCTTCTCGATGGGGAGGTTTAGAAGCCTTTTCGTCTACTTCTTCAAAAGATATACAGTAGAACCTTCATAGCTGACCACCTCTGTACATTGACCAACTCCTTAAGTTGGTCTAGTTTTCATAGACTGGACATGCACCACATGTATGTATCAGTATAGGAGGCCTAGTCCCTTATGGTGATCACCTCTGTATGTTGACCAGTTTGTTACAGTCCCTTGGGTGGTCAACTACAGAAATTCTACTGTGTGTGTGTATGTACGTGACATATGTAGATTCATATATGTCTTCAAAAGATGCATGTATGAGATACAAATATATGCGTACATACTGTATATGATGTGTATGTATGTGCATATACACACATGTGCACACACAATAGTGCATATATACTTTTTATATACGTGAAAGAAAAAAGTAAGTGATTGTAAAGAGATTCTAAGGTCTATAAACAATAGGCCAGTAAGAGTGACATTTCTTGCTGAACCAGGAGAAGCAGTGCCCATTTTCAGAAGAAAAGATTTTAGTGATAAAATCTTGACATGGATATAGAAGATCAATATATGACATTCAATCTACAAGTATTAAGACCAGCAATATACTCAAAAGACACATGTAGCCTTTTCTGAGATGACAGAAGAAGAGCTTTTTAGAATTTAGGTAATCCAAACATTATAATTCCTCAAAAACATATAAATTTCAAAAATCTCGTATCAGTCTCTTCATTAACATTGAGTAAACAAAGGAAGTCCCTGGGAGGATGTGAAAGAGAGGAGACACTAAACACCCTTTTCTCCAAATAATTTACATGAGTATTTTCAAATTGCTTATGTGAATAAGTTGCAGAAGATTTAATAAAATAGAAAAGAATTTGAGGTTGACTTTCAGGCTTAAACTCTAATTCTCTATTCAACATCAGCTTTCAGTTTTATGTTTAATATAGTTGGGCTGCAAAAATATATGTTGACAAAATCTACTTGGAACTTTTCATTCTGGATATAATAAATTCAGTTTCTAAGTTAGGTATCAGCCTTCACCCTTGGCACAAGGAGCTTTTGTTATGTAGGACTTGAGGAATGCCCCAGCTAGGGAAACGCCAGTTAATAGATTCAGACAGATGGATTTTGATGAGAGTCGGCACTGTTCACACCTCTTTGGCAAATGTTTTTGAATATTCTCAAGTAACACACTTTACTTGAAAACAAATATGGATTTGCTTACTTTAGAGTCAATAGTAATTATTATCGTAAGTAGTATATAAAAATATCTGTTCTGTTTTTGCATCTTCGAGTGCTAAATTCATATGTCACATTATATCTCTAGAACTTTCACTGCCTCATACATACAGAGAAAACACTTTTTTAATTTAAAATCAGGCTTTGGCAGAAAATCATTTCAGCTGTTGTGAAATATTTCACTTTTTCTTTTTTGCCTCCCCCTGACCAAAATCAGAGCGATCATCAGCTGTAGAAATAGCCTCATGAAATGCTAGAGAGGAACGCAAGATCTTGTTTCTGGGTTTCTTTTATTTATTTTGGTTTCTTGTTTTTTGTTTTTCCTTGCAATAGAGACTGTGAAACAAGACCAAAGGGGAATAACACTAGAACAGAAACCAGAGTAGTTCAAGGAGCAGGAGGGCATTTCTTATTGGAGCCATTTTGTGGAGTCCAGTGGTCTCATCATGAATGTGAGGCATCTCTGGCCATATTTTTTGAGGCATTTCTGGACACAGTTTTTGCCAAAATCCATTTTTTCCTGGCATTAAGTTAATTGAAGGGCAGAGAATTAAGTTTTAAATAGAAAAATTGGAAAGCAGGGGATTGGAGATAGTGTTGTAAGGTGGGATAATGAGAACATAAATACTAGACATGTGTGACTGCACTGAGTATCTCTTTGGGGCTAGGTACTCTGCTGGATGCTGGGGATACAGCTCAAAAACAAGAGCTCTCATAAAACTTGTAGGCTCATGCAATTATTTAATTACAGTTTGTGGAAAGTGCTGTACAGGAAAAGAGAGATGCAATGGGCGAGTAGCAAGAAGACTAACAGCATCTGTAGGGTTGGAGATGCTTCCTTGAGGAATAGCATTTGAGCTGAGTTCTGGAGGGTAGTGTCAATTCTTTAAGAGAGAGGCATAGAACGAGCATCTGAGGCAGTGGGAAGACCATACACAAGGCTAAGAATCAGGCAAGTACTTGGGTCAGAGCAGAGATTAGAAGGCAGCTGGTGTGGCTGGAGCCCAGAGACTCGGAGCTGGGACAGTAGAATCTTTTTTTTTTGTTTGTTTGTTTTCTTTTTTTTACATCCTTGCCAAAGAAACAAATTTATTGATAGCTCACTGTACTGTAGGATACAATATAATAAATGATGATACAATTCTACAATGGTGGTGTAATAACTGATGAATTGGCACACAAATTTAAGAGAAACTCATTCTGAAAAAGATTTGAGAGAACTATCCTTACCTATTGCAGGTGGAAGTTTAAAAGAGACGTACTTTAAAAAAAAATGATGGGTCAAAGACAGATGTCAACATGCTATATCAGAATGTCAAAAATCTGCTCTGCCATAGTAGATAATTTTCCCTGCAGAAGCAAGGTTTATGTGGGTATCTATAGTGAAAAAATCTCAGCAACTGCAAAATAGCTAAAGGATCTGTACTATTTCCAACTATTTGAGAGCACGTGGTGTGACAACGGCATCTTCAGAATGGAGGTAATGATACCAATGTATTGGAATCAAGTATATTTTAAAGGGACCATGGTAGTTGTTTGGCTGACGAGCAGGAAAAACACCAGGAAGGAAGATTACACAGCTGTACCTCTGACTTTCCCCAGCGTGAACCTAAAGTGACAGGTGACAATGGCTGACTTTTTCTTAAAGTTTTCAATAGGCTTTTAAAAGGCTTGAGTTTGAACAGTCCTTTCCTTCTTCTTCTTCGTCTTTTTTTTTTTCTTTAATGACATTCTGTGTTCCAGAGCCATCTTTTTGCTGCAGAGTGGTCGGCTCTTCACAATATGGCTCCAGTTGTCGCTACTCATTTTCTGGCTGGAAGAAAAAATACAGACACTTCAAATTTCTTTACTTGGCTGGGCACGGTATCTCACATCTGTAATCTTAGTGCTCCGGGAGGCTGAAGCCAGGGAATCACCTGGCTCAGGAGTTTGAGACCAGTGTAGGCAAGAGTGAGACCCCATATCCACTAAAAACAGAAAAATTAGCCAGGCAATGTGATGGGTGCTTGTAGTCCCAGCTAGTCAGAAGGCTGGGGCGAGGAAGATGGCTTGAGCCCAAGAATTTGAGGTTGCTGTGAGCTAGGATGCCACAGAAGCACTCTACCCAGGGCGACGGGGTGACGCTCTGTCTCAAAAAAAAAAAGCTAAAAAGAAAATGTCTTTTTTTATTCTGTTATAGTTCTTTTTTTTTTTTTTTTTTTGCAGTTTTTGGCCGAGGCTGGGATTGAACCCACCACCTTCAGTATATGGGGCCCGTGCCCTACTCCTTTGAGCCATAGGCACCACCCTCAGTTACAGTTCTTATCTGCATCTCTCTTCCTTCATGTCTAAATTTCTAAAAAAAAAAAAAGAAAGAAAGAAAGAAAGAAAGTATTTTATTTTTTGTGTGTCTCCTAAAAAAATCAAATCACTGTTTGTTTAGAATGACCTGGCAATTTTAACTCATTTACCATCTACAAGGGACCATGTTTACATCATATATCTTTCAAAACCTAGAAGATTAGTTCAAATTAGAAGTATGAACTATATTGTGTGTACATAGCACGGATTGGTTTAAGTTTCAAAGATGGCAAGTCCTTTCTTTTGAACTACTGGAAGGCCTGGTTTACCAAGAGGAAAAGAAATCAACTCTTGTGTACCAAAATAGAAGGCTTTCCAGATCCTATTTCTGAATAGCTGAATAACATTTCTGCAGCTTTTAAATCACGTCTGCGCATGCAACAGCTGTTAGGTCATTCTTGCACCTCTAGCATTTGGTCATATTTTCAAATGTTTAACATTTTTACGAGCAGATGCAAGTTTTTAAGTTTTATTTGAAGAAAACATGCCTTCCCAACTTGCAGAATATAATTTCCAGTTCAGAATATCAGATACATTTTAAAGATCTCTTTATGGTGGTTTAACTTCTTAGCCAAACTATGTAGGAAAACGGAATAAATTTCAGGTGAGAACAGAGGGTTCCCTTAGCTTGTAGGACAAGATTTACCGATGGCATTGTTCTGAAGGCTCATGTTACTAAGACTTTGGGCTGTTTATTTGTACATCGTGTATGTTATGAAGAAATCCAAGCCATTCCTGCTGATTGCCATCATCACATCTGAAAAATCCTATTGGTGAAGATATTTGATATGATGGTGAGTAGTGGCCGTATATACAATTGGGTATGGAGTCAATTTTGATATGAGATATAATCCTTGTTTGCAGTTGCCTACTTGTGATTGATGAGTAGTGAGTTGATAGTATCTGCCCAACACCTACTTCATTCAGCACATTCTTTGGCTTGCAAGTCATAACAGAAGAGTAAAAAAAAAAAAAATTAGAAGATATAGTCGTTTCTTCATAATTAAATAAAAATTCAACCTGACACACAAAATAAGCACCCTTGATGATACTTCTTAAAAAGTGACAAAATTCACCAAAAATGACAAATGAGTGCTCTAAAAACTGAGTTTATAAACACTGAAAGAATAGAGAAGAAAAGTGCCTATCAGCAAGAATCACTTACAGAACTCTCCTTAGGGAAGACGAATTTTGGTTTGGCTGCAGAGGGAGGTAAGGAGGTGGTAATGAGGTCCCAAGAGTAGGGAAGGCCAGCTCTTTGGTGCCACCACTTCCTAGCTGTGTGGTTACTTTAGGTAAGATGTTTCACCATTGAATCTTAGTGTTCTCATTTATAAAATGGGGCTAATAATCATTTTTTGAGTGAATATTATATAAGATAGCATATTTAAGAGAAGAGTGATGACTCAATAAGTGCTTGAAATATCAGCTTTTATTATTTATTATTACTATTAATTAACAGAAATTAGGGTTAGTTATAAAGTGGAAAGAATGCTATAACCCCAAAACACAGAGACACCCCAAAGCTATCATGGAAATAGTCATCTTTTTTTTTTTTTTTTTTTGAGACAGTCTGACTCTGATGCCCTGGGCAGAGTGTTGTAACATCATCCTACCTCACAGCAATCTCAAACTCTTCGGCTCCATTTGCCTCAGTCTCCCCAGTAGCTAGGACTACAGGCGTGCACCACAACACCCACCTGATTTTTCTGTTTTTCAGTAGCGACAGGGTCTCACTCTTGCTCAGGCTGGTCTTGAACTCCTGAGCTCAAGGAATCCTTCTGCCTCGGCCTCCCAAAGTGCTAGGATTATAGGCATGAGCCATTGTGCCTAGCCTGGTTCACTCAGTTTTAAATAATATAAATGTTATGTCTAGCATATAGAATAGCAGTAAATATACTTTTAAGAGCACAATATTTATTGATGTCTATAAATATGGTTGCAAGACTTTTAAATATCCCTAAAATCTAGAAATTATTCATGTACATCCAAAATTATAAATGTGACTAGTCTGTGGCTAACTCTTAACAATATGTTTAGAGTAAAAGAATGAGCATGTGTTCACTTGCACAAACAAACGATGGGAGGGTGTGACAATTTCTGCTGAAAACGTGTTGATCCAGTTTCCATTTAGAATGGTATATGAATATGTGAAGTCAATTTTTTTCAATCATTTAAAAAATATCTGTGGGTAGAAATGTGATTTAGAGAAACACATAAAATGTATAGTCCATCTGAGGATTTTCCAGGTTCTGAAAAAAATCATATGTGTAGATCTGGGAGGAGAACCTAAAACCTTGGGGTCATCTTCAGAAGAATGTCAAAGGAATCAGTTCCATGCCTTCTTTGCCTGCTGGTTAGCTCATCTCCACCATGTTGCTCCAGGAAACCCTAATACCTACCCGGAAGTCAGCACAGGCCTCTGGAATCCTGGAGTGTGGCCTTGGAGGAGGAAGGAAAGCACTCTACAATTGAAGCTGGGAAGCCTCTTGGATCAAGTACCCCTTTTACAGAGTCAGATCTATATTCTGTAAAATACGTACCCCTAGACTTTGTGTGAAAAGCACAGATACAACATTTGCAAAAGTCACTTAACATTCCTCCAGCTGCAATCTAGATTCTCAACAATTCCTCTTTAATTCTAGCAGTAGCCAAAGGCTATGATCGCCTTTGTTTCTGTTTTAAGTCTTTATTACTGTGCTTTATGATGGGGGCTTCCTGTGTGCAAACTCATTTAACATACACAATAGCAGGCACTACTGATATACAGTTTTATAGAGGAGGCAAGCAAGGCACAGAGAAGTGAAACAACTTGTCTGAGAGCCCTGAGAAGGGCTCTGAGCCTGGAGTGTCTGCTTCCCCATCACACTAGTATAGAGCCTTATGTATATCAGGAATAGAGCAAGGGGTACACAGATATGCATCTTGTCTCTCTTGAGGTTTTATGCAAGATTTAAGGTTTTATACAATTTTGCACAATTCTTGCGCAAGAATTAAGGTTTTGTCTATTTCTATCCACTACAAATAGAAAAAAGAAAACTAGCCACCTCTGTACATTTTTTAAGAGCTCATCTATTAGTCTAACCTCCTATTCTGCAAGTTTTCACTATGGAGCAGAGAAAGTAAATAATTGACCAATAAGGCAGTGATCTGGATAACAGTGATGCAACAGGTGCTCAGGCCTCCTGTTCAATACTCTTCCCATGCCACTATCCAACTTCTCTAGCTATATGGGAAATAATTTAACATACTGTTGAAGTTATATTCATTTAAAATATTATTGAGATATAATTTACATAAAATTCACCCTTACAAAATGTACATGTCAATGGTTTTTAATATATTCACAAGGTTGTACAGCCATCATCACTATCTAATTCTAGAACATTATGTCACTGCAAAAAAATAAGTAAATAAATAAAAGCATGACTTTTAGTAGTTACACCCTGTTTTCCCCCCTACCCCCAGTTGTTGGAAACCACTAGGCTATTTTCTGTCCCTGTGGATTTGTCTGCTCTGCACATTTTGTGTAAATGGAATTATATAATAGGTAGCCTTCTTTAGCCCCTTTAACTTAGTATAATGTGTTCAACATTCATTCCATGTTGCAGCATGTATAAGTATTTCATTCCTTTTTATGATTGGAATAATATTCCATTATATAAGTATGCCACATTTGTTCATCTGTTTATCAGTTGATAAACACTTGAGTTGTCTCCACTTTTTAGCTAGTATGAATAATGCCATGAACATTCATGTACATATTTTTGTGTAAACATGTTTTCAATTTTCTTGGGTATGGATCTGTGAGTGGAATTGCTTGCTTATGTGGTAACTCTATGTCTAACTTTTTGAGGAGCTGCCAAACTATTTTCTGAAGTGGCTGCATCATTTTCCATTTTTCATTCTTGCCAGCAATGAGTGGTTCAAATTTCTCTACATTCTAGTCCATGCTTGCTATTGTCTTACTTTTTTATTACAACCATATAGTGGTTGTGAAATAGATTCTCATTGTAGTTTTGACTTGCAGATTCTTAATGACTAATGCTGTTGAGTATCTTTTCATGTGCATTTGTATATATTCTTTGGGGAAATGTATACTAAATTCCTCTGACCATTTTGAAATTGATTTTGTCTTTTCATTGTAATAGTTCTTTATATTTTTGGATATTAGATTTTTATCAGGCACCTGATTTGCAGATATTGTCTCCCATTCTGTAGGTTGTCTTTTTACTCTTTTTTTATAGAATTCTTTAAAGTTTTTAATTTTAATGAAGTTCACTTTATTTAATTTTTATTTGCTTGTTGCTTTTGGGGTTTTTTTTGTGACTCCACTGGGACCCTTGCCTGTTGCTTTTGATGTCATTTCTAAGGAACCATTGACTAATCCAAGATTTTGAAGTTCTAAACTTACATTTTCTTCTAAGAGTTTTATATTTTTAATTCTTTCATTTAGATCTTTGATTAATTTTGAGTTAATTTGTGTATATGGAATGAAGTAGGGATCCAGCTTCATTCTTTTGCACATGGATATCCAGTTGTCTCAGGACTATTTGTTGAAAAGACTGTTCTCTTCCATTGAATTTTGTGGTATCCTGTTGACGCATTCATTCTTATATTTAAATAAGTACCTATTTGTTATGGAGTCAGAATGAGTGAATCAATTGCTAGTTTGTTCTATTGCTTTTGCAACTTACTGGATGGTAACAATATCTTTGTTGTTTTATCTGTAAATAAGAGTGATATTACTTTAGTATCATTTAAAGCATAAGATATTTTTCTAAAACAGAGGCCTAGATCATACAGTCCTCCATAGATTGCCCAATTTTAAAACTCTCATTAAAGATGATGTTATTGAAAATCCTCTAAGATTGGCCAACCTGTGTTAAAATCTTGGCTCTATTACTTACTAGTTCTATGTCTTTAGGCAAGTTACTTCTTCATCTGGTAATTGGGGGTATTGTGATGATTTAATGATTGTACATTAGTATAAAAATATTTAACAAAATTACTTGTGGTTATTCATTGAATTATTCATTCATTCATTATTCATGAATAAATGTATTCATCCATCCATCCATTCATTCATTCTGAAAAAACTTAAGTGCCTATAATATGCTAAAATAATGAATTAAATAGACAAAGTTCCTGTTCTCATGGACCTTGCTTTGTAGTGGAGGACACAGATAATAAACTAATGAATTGATACATATATAACATAGTGCCAGGTAGGGGTAAGTGTTTAAGAAGAAAAACTAAGCAGATTTTACAGAACATGGAGTGAATAGGGTTTTCTTTTTGATAGAATAGTGAGGAAGACTTCTAGAAGAAGGTTAAATTTAAGAAGAGATCTAGATGAAAGGAGGAAATGGAACTCTAGTTTAGAGGTATGAGTCTTTCAGGCAAAAAGAATATGGAGGATTGACAATTGGGTAAAAGAATGGAGGGAGGGCTATTGTATAGTCAGTAGGAGAAAGGGTGGCTCTTGAACCAGAGAGTAATCTAACAGGGTCTAATGAAAGTGCATTTGGAAGGCAGCCCATCAGGAGCTTGCTGGGGAGTTGTAAGATCATTTCTCAAGATTTGGTTTAAGAAGTTGAGTGAATGAAGATTCCATTTAGTGAGGTGGAGAAGAGCCTGGAGAAGACTGTTCTGAGTTGGACTGACAGAATTCTGTTTGGGACATGTTAGAGATCTAGACAGAAACTGCAGTCCACGAAGATAGGAGTCTAGAGTTCAGATGAAAGAGTAGGGCCAAAGATGGGATTTGGGGAATCATCACTTACATTTAGTGTTTATAGTCAAGAATGGATGAGCTCACCTAGGAAAAGAGAAGAAGGGGCAAGGAATGAGCCTCGAGCCTTGAGGCACCACAACCTCATATATCTGCAAGGGAAGAGTCTCATGGTGGAAACTGAAGTGGCAGGAAAATCAGGAAAGTCTGTCTACCAGGAGCCAAGTAAAGAAAGGATTTTAGGGAAGAAGAGATTGATCACAAGGTCAAGAAAGGAAAGGATCAATAAATAATCATTGGATTGGCAAGATGGAGATCACTGGTGATCTTTACAACATAGTTGCACTGGGGTGGTAGGGACAAAGGCCTGAGGAAGCCAGTTTGGAATAGAGAGAGAGGTAAAGGAATTAATACTGTGGGTAAGTCCTAAGTAGGTTCTGTAGTACATTCTCAATAAATATTATTAAAGCATATAATAAGGAGATCTAATTCAGAGGCAGCACAATAGATTGGAAAGAGCACAAATTTTGGAGTCAGACAAACTTGAGTTAAGCTCTCAGCAATCTCACTTTACTTCCTGTGTGACTTTGGGCAAATCGCTTCCTAAATCTCTAGGCTTTGTTTTTCCACATCTATAATATACGGATTCTAATACCAATCACACAACCTTGTCAAGAAGACTAGGTAATGTATAATCCACCCTCAGACAGGACGGCACACAACAGTCACACTATACATTGTAAATCTTATATTAATAACTTATTTCTTATTTACCAATCAGAACCAAGATTGCTTCCTTCTACATCGCTTGGTATAAACAAATCCATACGCTTTGTAATGACATGGCCAGGAAAACTTTACAAAAGAGGAGGAATCACTTCTGTGTTTTGATGGCTGACTGAAAGCTTTCTTGTAAGGAAGATGTAAAAGTGTATTTCTGTTACAAAAAACTGTATGTAAAAACAGTAGTGAGAGAACAACCTAATCTCCTCTCAGTTCCTTCGGACAGTAAGAGGAGGTAAAGTTGGAGAAGAAGACTGAGGGTGGAATGTGAAGGCCCTTATAAACCATGCTAGCATGAATGTAATCTTTATATAATCTTTAAAAGACAAATTTTACATCATGATAATAATTTCTGTTCTACCATCAGCACTCAATTCTTCAATAGGTCTGCATTTTACAGCAGTTACGCTTATTAGCTAGAAGAACCATGTAGTAAATAGAATACAAGGCAGGACACCAGCCCCTGGCATGCTCTAAACATAAATTTACAAGCATTTGAGAACATCAACCACTGTTCCAAAAATGCTCAGTCCTGGAGGGCAATCTGATAAAACTCATGATTTCCCATGGAAAACATTAAGTAGGGTTTTCAACTAATAGTTTTTTTTTGTTTGTTTGTTTGTTTGTTTTTTTAATTATGAGATTTGGGCCTTTCTACTTTTCAATGATACTTAAGATGTAATTTATTTTAATAAAATGATGGTGGTGGTATTGAATCCCTTGACCTAGCAAAAGTAAAAAGTAATTAAATTCTAGCTTTACTTTCAAACTTTCTTTGGAAATTATTCCTATCTATAAAATTCCAAAGTCTGTGATCCTCTGTCTTAAGGAACACTAACCCTGAAATCTATAAACATTGGTTCACTCAGTTATGAAGGCATCACAAAGAGTTTCTAATTACAGTTGCTGTTAATAGATGAATAGCTCTGCCAACCACAAGTCTTTAAAAATCTCATTCTGGAGGCAGCCATCTGAAAGTCCCTAAAGGAAATTTCTGTATACATACAAAATGTTTTATAGTTGTAATATTTAATTTTAACTCCCTACTTTTATTGAAAGAGGTTGACCAGATGCTCAGATCAGATCATACTGAATATTCATTCCCACGAATCCTTTTCCCTCAATTCAATGGAAGAATTTGATGAATGAAGTAGAAAAGTGAGATTTTACCAGGACCTTTCACAGGCTAGATCAAATTTCTATAGTTTTAACTTCACATTTGTGTTACAAAGACAAGCATCCCAGGGGAACTTCTCAGTGAAGTTCTTTACATCAGTGAAGATGAGTACATGTCTGTTCCCTGATAAAATATTTTAGAAAGTAAGTTTCTCCCCAAAGATGTTTTAGAAGACACACATCCAGATCTTACGTGTATTGTAACTGTCAATGAAAAGGTCAAATCTCCTAAATGTAAAAAAAAAAAAAAAAAGAAAGAAAAAAGTTTATGCATCATTTTATTTAGCTGTATCTCATTCTATAAACTAAATAATTCTTAGCCAACCATATACACTTTCCATAGAGTATACAACCTGGTATTGTGATTATAAAAGACATAACTTCTGGTCTCAAGAACTTGATTAGTAGACATTAAATAGGTGGAAAAAAGTCCCAGTGTAAGCTAGTACTGGGGAAGGATACCAGCTTTGCTGTGCTGATAGACCTGGGTTTGAATTCTGTCTCTACCACTCATTTTTTGATACTCTTTTTGTCTGTAGCATAGGTAATAATACTTATTTTGATAGGTGCTTAGTTGTTTTACTGGTTGTTGTAAGAATTAAAGGAGGCACTGTATTAATTCACTTATCAAATATTTGTGAAATGCCTACGTGTGCATAAATAAAAATAATTAGCAAAGAACTTGGAATAAGGTAAGTACTTGACCACAATTGCAATTATTTTCAACTTTCTTTCTGTGTCTTATTTCCGATAACTGGCCTTCTGTTATAGTCTGTTATGCCAAAGTCCCTAGCTTTGTAACATATCTAAACCTTTCTGCATGGCCATGACATTGCCACCAGCCTGAACTGGAGTCCATTCCAAATCACTGTGGGGTCTCAGCAGTAACTGCTGACGCTTGCCTACTGTGCCTGTTGCCCTTGAGTTAGCATCAGTGGGTTCTGTCCCAAGTGGACTTTCTTCCACTGGACTGTCTGTGCTGGACTCCTGGGTGCCTATCTAATTCTTATCCCTCAGCTTGGGCTTGATCTGATATTTGCTATAATTAGATCTTCCCTTATCGCTTTTCCTGGAATGATAGAGGTCTGCCCTACCAGTGTTTCCCCTCCTGTCATGGTCAGCTGTGCCACATCTACCCCTCGGGATTGATACCCTGACGGTGGACTGACAGCACTTACCAGTGGCATGTGGCCATAGCTACGTGTGTGCTGGAGATACATACTACATGGAAAAGGATTAAAGTACATAACTATAGTATCAAAAGACAATTAAAGAAAAGATAGGAGATTGGCCCAAAGGCAGTCGAAGAGCATTTCAGGGGGATGCAAAAATTGTGTCTGTAAATGCTTGGGAAAAGAAGATAATGAGTTATTTTGCTAGGCAAAAGGAAAAAGTTTCAGTTAAAGTCAAATATCTATGAAGTCAGTCAATCAAAGAGAGTTTAATGATTGCCCTGGAGTAAGAAGACTTTCATTAGACTAGACTTGGCAGTGTGACCTTGGCCATTTCCGCGTCTCCTCCTCAGTTTCAATACTAATACAGTAAGGAGGAGAACTGTGGGGTAGGACAACAAAGTAAGTAAAATCAGTGCAGGACTCCGGGAGCACCATGGACAGCCCACAAGTGAGAGGAAGGCGGAGTTTGGACAAGCAGATTGTGGAATACTCTCCAAGAGAAAGGACTCACAAGATTTTTTAATATAAATAGAAATTTTTAAATATAAATTTTTAAATATAAATAGAAATTCCCCAGAGAATGGGGGAATGGCCTAGCAAGGGTCAGTGGCACGTGCAAACACATTAAGGCATTAAAGCACAGCAGATGGGAAATGAAGGGTCTGGAAGTGGCCTGAAGGCACCAAACTATGGTGCCTGAAGCATGTGCAAATGGAAATCTTCAATGGGATTAGTGGGCTCTACCTACAGGATTCACATGAATTTTTAATTAATAAAGCAAGCATTTATCCATGTTGCATAGTAATAAAATTTTCTCACAGGTAGCCCATTTTTTTTAAACCCAAATACCTTGTTTTCTAACAACAGATACCCAAAACAATGATTTCATGTTATGTTTTTAAAAACTATTTTTCACAGCAATTCCATTTTAAATTATACTTATTTTTACTGTATAATTCTTATACAGTTCTTATTTATGGATGTTCCCAGATAATCTGCAGTGTTTTGAAAATGTCCAACAGCAAAATTGGCCATTTTAAGCATCGATTAAAAGCAAATTATGAGTGTTGGGTTCAGGACTTCTGTTGTACTAAGATCCAAACATTTTGGAACTCAGTACAATTGGCTTAGGATTGTTATTACTTAGTGTGGAAGTTATTACCTAGGAAGAGACTTTGAGTAGAACCCAGATAAATTTGGCTCAACCAATGGATTGCCCTTCATGGAATTTCTGTTGTTTATTATTACAAATTTGGTGTTACTTTGATCTGAATGAGATGTTCTAAAATAAAACTTGTCTGAGTCCAATAACAGGTACTCACATACTTTTCCAGAAGAGTTTTTGTTTGTTTTGATTTGCAGAGGAAAACCATGTTGCCACATGTCTGCTCAAACAAATCAACACTACTGTCTAAACTGACTCATTTGCAAGGAACAAGTCTACATAGCAAAACATATATCAGAAAGTATTTATGAAAACAACATTGAGAATTGATAGATTTTCCATTTTCTCCTTGTTTTAATGACACCATTTCTGACCTTCACCTGGATCCTAAGTCAAGCACAAATGCTGACGTGCAGAACCATGGGAAATGAGAGGGTGGGGTAGGGAAGGGGAGAAAAGGCAGGAAAAAAAGGCATGCTTTAATTCTTCAAGAAGGAATTCAAGCACAAAATGCCCCTGACAAGGGAATTTAAACTTGAAAGACTGCCTTCCCCAGCTAGATGGCATCTAGAACCTAGGATTGCCATTCAGAAGAAAGGAAAAATGGGGGAAAAAGAAGCATAGTGTTTTCCTTAGGCCAAAAATGGCTTGTTTCTTTTAATAAATACAAGGCTTAAATATGGAACCTTGGATTTTATAGCCAACGGCAAAGGAAAATATAACATAAGCTGCAAAAATGTTTACTGATTAGACGATACTGCAGCTTTTACATACATTTTGTAAAGCAAAACATGGATATTTCATGATATCATTCAGGAGCAGCTTTCTAAAGGAAAATGTAGACCATTTGTTCTGACAGGAAGCATATTTAAGAGCAGACAAATCCTGTAGCATTTTTTTTTCCTCCTTGCCATGGCATTAAGTGATTTTCAGGGATTGAAGGAATCACACCTTCTCTTTTCCTTTAACATAGAACTGTACAAGATAATCCTCATGCAACAAAAGCATACTGTAGAATGTCTTTCCACTGTGAAGTTGTTCCATACCTACCCCTAGGTTGTGAACAGGACTTGGCTCTGACATGGCCTCATCTCCCTTCCGACTTCCTGTGCTCTCTGAACCTGCCCTATGTTCCTGAGCCTCTAAGCCTTTCTTATTTCATCCCAAAGCCTAGAAGGAATCTACTAAATATTTTTTGACTAAATGAAAGAGAAATGAAAAGCTTCAGACTGTAAGTGATTCAACATGTAAATAAGATTACAACTAAAATTTGCACATTACAGAGCACTTTTAATTATCTGATTTATACTCAGAATCATGGTATGAAGTAAATATTATATCTCCTATCTCTGTTTTACAAATAAGGAAACAGAAGCTCAGAGAGATTAAACCACCTTCCCAAGAACACTGGGATTTGAACTTGGCTCTTCCCTGAGTTCCATAAGTCATGTGCCACATAACAACATTTTGGTCAACAACCACCCACGTATTCCATGGTGGTTCCATAAGATTATAATGGGGTTGTACTCTACAAGTGTACCATTTTTTAATCTTTCATACCAGGTTTTTGCCTTACCTTTCCTATGTCTGGCTATATCTAAATAAATACCACTGTGTTGCAATTGCCTGCAGTATTCAGTGCAATACCACGCTGTACAGGATTGTAGCCTGAGAGCAACAGGCCATCCCGTGTCACCTAAGGGTGTAGGAGGCGCTACCATCTAGGGGCCTGGAAGTACGTGAAGTTCACATGACAGCAAAATCCCTTAATAGCGTGTTCCCCAGAACATCTCAGCATTAAGCAACACAGGACTGTACTTTCTTCTCCATCCTGCTGCCTCTGAGAAGTATTACACAAAATAAGTAGAAGGTGAAAAGATTATATCGAACATATTAAATTTATTCAAGGTGAAATAAGAAAGCAGCCTATTTTCAGAAAGCTCATACTATTAATGTTATTTCATGAATGCCCACATTCATTTGATTTGTTATTCTTTATAATGAAAGAAGAAGAACCAGCAATGCAAGTTTAATATCACAAGAGAGCTGGCAGCATTTTATTAACCTGACCTGCTAGGTCACCGTCGGTAATATAATTACTGCTGTTTATCAGTCTGTGCGCATGTACTGAATTACAGCCTAGAAATGTGTAACTTTCACTTATAGAGGAGGAGGCTGGAGAGTGCAAAGCATTCTTTTGTAATCTTAGGAATATATTTTTAAAAATATATTTCCCTTTTGCAATCCCATAATATTCTCCTTTCTGGCCATCTTTAACTCACTTAGACCTGGAAAAACCACTAGCATCTTTGTTAGCAAAGGGGGACCGGAGCCATCAATGGCTCCAGGAGGGGTCAGCACATGGTCTCCCACAAACTAAGTGAGCAGCAGCTTCCTGCTGCCATCCAGACTTGCAGTTGGAAAGAGCTCAGTGTGATCCTGTATTTCTGACTGTCCAAAGACTAGGAAGTAAAAGGCCTCTGCAGTCTGCTTACACTTCTACTTCCCCCTCTTAGGGGATCGCAATGTCAATGGACTCTCCTGCAGGTTATAAATAATGAATTAGAGGTGGATTGTTTATAGTGCTTGTCAATTTCTAGACATGAGATTCTGTATGGAGGAAAAATAGAACTGGCCAGTCAGGGCTTAAGAATGTATATTATTCCCATCTCTTGGACAGAAACATTTTTCTGAGAAGAGACCCTGTCCCACCCACTCTAGTGTAGAATTTCCCATTATGGCCAACTTTTCTCCTTGTAGTCTAAAAAACACTGAAAATTATAACAAAACTGTGACACATGTCATGAGTGGGAATAGGAAATCTTAAAGGAAGGGTGGGTTGTTTGTTACAGATTACCATCGGCTACCTGTCAGTGCTTTGCAAGGGTCCTTGTTCCGTGTACAGTCTTTGAACGAAACAATAACTGAATACAGCTGTTCTCTCCTTTTCTTTGCTCACCTTCTGCTTCAATGGCTTACTGCGTGGTTTGTAAATGTCATCATTGCATCAGCTTCCCTCCTCTGCCTTCTCTCCCTCAACCTGTACCTGCAGCTGAGACTTCAGCTGGTCAGGCGTCTCCTTGCCCAGATCTGAGCGCTGATGTTCAACTCCATTTTTCACTATCACTTCTGCGGTGAAGGCTCTGACTTCCCTATCTCCCACCCTGCGGCCTCCTCTGGGCCCCAGATACATCTCTTTTAAACCTACAACTCTCTAATTTCACTTCAGACTCATTAAAAGTTCAGAGAAGGAAGAGCAAGCGTATGACCTCAGAAGATGTCACAGAGGAGGCAGGATTTGAACTCACCGTAACGTTCAGTTCTTCTCTATGAAAACTATCTGGCCAGAGCTTTTATATTAAGAAAATATATTGACTTCTTGGAATACACATGTAGCATTGCTCATTAAATCTAAACTGCTCATCTGAGGTATGAAGTCCACAGAGAGCTATGCGTTTTAGAGATTAAGTACCTCATGAAAGAGGGGGGTAAGAGGCAGGGTGACCCACAGGTCATCAGGGCTCGTCGCACACTTACTGTGCCCAATCATCAGGCACCCTGCGGGAGGAAGTGTGTATCCTCAAGAAACTAATTTATGTTTTTCCAGGACGTTTGATTGGAAATTAGAAAAAGAAAATAAACGCGTTTCTAATGAGGTTCACATTTAATTCCTTGAAGAAACGCAGATATGCATGCCGACTCGTGCTTTTTTTATACTTAAAAATATACCTGCTGTGCCATAAACCCTGTCCTCATGCCTGGTCCAGGCACGTTGCCCTCAACACAGTCTTCTGCTCTCTTTCCTCCATGCACTGCCTATACTTATGTGTATAGGAACATTTCAGTTAGAAGAAATAGTCAAAAGGAGAAGTAAGCAGCAGCTAATTGAGGATTAGACTAGTTCTAGAACCACAGTCACGGGCATTTTCAGAGGAGATGGCCGTGATTTAATTGGCTTTTTCCAGGGACTACCAATCGTGTGGTTTTGCCAGATCTCCTGCAGAAAATGCTACTATGAATCTCCCTGTGGAACACATTTCTTGTCTCTCCAGATACAGCCCCTTTGTGCCGAAGGCCAGGAAATCCAATAGGGAATGAAACAATGGAATTCTTCCCAGAAACTTTCATAATAATGATCCCTTTGATGAAGACTGATTCGTAAGGGGAAAAAAAATCACAATTGGTCTCTCCCCAGTAATTGTTTAAAATATTTGATTATGAGCAGTATGTGGTAGTTTGTGACCAAAAGGGTTCACGTTTTTATTTGTGCTTTGCAAAGCGAGAAATAATGGGAATGGGATAAGCATGGAAGAATTAACAGAGGATCTGAGTCCTTCGTGCCCATCTCAGACTTCCTTAGATCAGGGTCTACCTCTACAATGCAAATTGAGAGAACCTATGCCATCCTTCAAACCGGACCTCAAGCCTCCCAGATTCCTTACCGTTCATCCTCCACTTGGTTGGTGAGACCTGCCTGCAGGTTTCCACAGAACTCTGTGCTTTGATACATCCTCACACTTACAGAGGGTGTTATGATTGTTGTTACTGGTGGGCTACCCCATGCAGGGAGAGTCTGTGTCCTTGTGTTTCTTTATGCTCAGTATTTAGTGTAGTTCATGGTGCATAGTAGGTACTCACTAAAAATACATGAAGTAGTTGATGAATCAATTGATAAAAACATGTATAATCAACACGGATATGTTTTATCAACAGGGACATTCATTGGTGATACGCTACCCACTCTTGGAGGTAAATTTTATATTTGATATTAAGACAGGATACATTTATGCTGTGTAAGGGACCCTACTAGTCACTGTGGAGGACAGAGAGACGTAAATGGTAACCCTACCTTTACTCCCAGGCTTCTACTGAACACTTCTCCTTAACTCACTCTGAATGGTCATCTATCAGTTCTTTGAGGGCTTAGTGACTGGGATAAAGTAGGCATTCATAAAGTCTAGTGAATGAATGGAGACGTGAACCTACTGGTACCTGTGGTTCAATTTGATATGGAAAGCTTGGGGTGGATAGTTATAGGTTTGCGAACAACATCCTCCAGGTTCCCATGGCCTGTAATCCCAGCCAGTTGTCATCAATGATTACTAAACATTTCCCAGATGAATGAAACTTTTGATATGCATTTTTTATCTCGCCAGAGGAAATGCTAGAAGCAAATAGATAGCTATGGTGGAAAACACTGAATCACAGAGAAGTAAAATAAAACTTTGTGTGTGGGGGGGGGCCTCACTTGTGGTCAAGACAATGTCCTGTTGTGGGAGTATACAATTCTTATAAGTAATATTTATAAATTTTAATAATTGTAACAGTATTTTGGGTAAGTCTTAAAGAGACAGAATTTGAATAGGTGTAGAGGATGAAAGGGCATTTATTTATACTTTTTGTTAACTCATACTTTAAAGTTATACAATTTCTTAATTCAAAGATGTGGAATTTAAAAATTATACCGAATTTTCTTCTCTTTATGTCTGTGGGGAAAATCAAGGATTTTTGAAGTTAATCTCTGTTTAAATCATATGGAATGTTGACATTTATTTCAAAAATTTAAAAGGAGGGAAGGGCTTCAAAATTAAATTATAGAAGATTAATGTTAAGCAGGAAAATACATTCCTACAAGAGTTTAAACTATTTTGGTACCTTAAAATAGACTTTTGCCCTTTTAAATATTGATAAGATCTTTAAGAAAAATAATTTAACTTTCAATGCCAAATCTTATTTAAAAATATGATGTATATAAAATGGAAGCAATCAACCACTACCTAAAACATTCACCACCTAACCACGCGAAGCATTTATGACTCAGTAGGAAGAGCAAAATCCTCAAAATTAAGGGCCTTTGCCTGTGCTATGTCTGCAGTTAGCAGATTTCACAACCTGGGAAAGTCCACATGCTCATCTTCCTTGTTGATGAAAAGAGGGATTATGCTAGAACGTCACCTCTCAAACCTTCCTGTGCCTGCAAGTCACCTGCAAATCTTGTTAAAATGTGAGCTCTGACTGAGCAGGTCTAGGGCGGGGCTTGAGAGTCACCCTTTCCAACAAGCTGCAGCTGATGCCAGGCACTGGCTATTGACCTCCCTTTGGGAACCGAAGATTTGAAATCTCTTAAAATTCCTGCAGCCTAGGAATTTGAGGGTCCTAGGTAAGGTTTCCAGGGTTTTTGTGTGAAAACACAGTCGTTGGCTATCAGCGGGGATGATAGTTCGACTCCCGGGGTGCAGGAGCCCTTGGCCCTGCACGTGCTGAGTGCCGTTCGTTCCTGTACCACTCCAGCTCAAAGCAGCAGCTCCCGGAACATCTTTGGCATTCAGTGTCTCTTGTCATTTCTCCCCGTGTAAGTGCCAGCCCAGAGCAATGTTCAGATTCCAGTACCTAATAGAATATGCCTACTGTGACTTCAGGCTCTTTTAGTAGTTTGCTAAGAAATTAAGAATTTTTTCATCATCTGTCAACACAAACTCTAATAACTTATCCAGCTCTGCCATGTGTCAGATACTCTCTATGTAATGCAAGGTATGAATCATTGTTATTTACTCTGCACATGAGGACACTGAAGCTAATAGAGATAAAGGAAGTCGAGGGTCACTCAGCCAGGATTTAAGTCTAAGTCTTATTGGTTACCAGCCTTAGCTCTCTCCACTATAACACACCATCTCTCCCTGAGGGGCCTGGGCTGGATCGAGAGGGGGTTCAAAGGGCACAGGGCCTAGTGTGGGTTTCAAGAAGTTTTTTAATATAAGAACAGCAAGAAATGACAAAAAAGCAACACAGACTAAAGTGCCCAATGACTATGCCAGCAATAAGTCTCATGGGAGTGCTGAGGAGGGAGTAGGTAGCATTTGCAAGAAAGGTTGGGAAGTCTGCCCAGAAAAGGGAGCTCTGAGTCAGGTCTTGAAAAATGACTAGGGATTGAAGGAGTGGGAAGAGAGCTTTATAGGCAATGGGGTTGGGGTGGAATCACTTTTCTTATAAACAGGAATTGTTCCAAAGACTTTTAAGGCAAAAATCAGGGAGGTTACCATGACAGGCCTTTAATGCCATACTGAAGAACTTTATCCTTTTGTTTTTGTGTGTGAGACACGGTCCTGCTGTGTCACCCAGGCTATAGTGCAGTGTTGTAATCATAGGTCACTGCAGCCTCCAACTTCTGGGCTCAGGAGACCCTTCCTGCCTCAGCCTCCCATTAGCTGGGATGATACCTGGCTAACCTAAAAAAAAATTATTTTTGTAAAGACAGGGTCTTGGTACATTGTCAAGGCCGGTCTTGAACTCCTCCCTTTAAGTGATCCCCCCACCTCAGCCTCCCAGTGTATTGGGATTACAGGTGTAAGCCCCCACAGCCATATCCTTTTATCAGTGGGAGAATCCCTTGATGCTTTTAAATAATATATCAGAAATATATTGTAAAATGAACAACATATCAGAACTATAGGAGAAGAATGAGACCAACATATATGTGAACAACTGGAGCAGGATGATGGAGGTTAGTTTACTCATCTGAAAAATGAGCTAAATATTATAGTAACTCCTTATAGGTTTGTTTTTAGAATTAGGTAAGATACATATGTAAAGCACTTTGAAAGGTGCCTGACACACAAGTGTTCAAAAAATGTGAGCTAACACTACATCAGCACTCTAGTCATGAAGGTGACTGAACCCAGAGTCTGCATTTGTTTATATTTGACAAATATTGTAGTGAACTCTTCACATTCACGGCTCCTTAGCAGAGTATCAGGCCCAGGGAAGATGCTTGCAGTTGGGCAGTGTTGCTGGAGCTCTAATCATTTCTCTCTTCCTCCAGGTAGGTGTATATTGTTTCATCTTTTTCCTCATCAGGGCAGCACAATAGTATTCCTCTGGCTTAATGAGACCTCACTGCTTATGTGAGTCTTTTCTCCTTTAATTTTATTCCAATTATTATTTGAGAAGTTTCCCTGAGCCTGCTTTCTGCCTGTAGGCACAAGTGTGAAGGAAGGGCTTTCATTCCAAGAAAAATTTAAAAATAAATAGGTGAGTCTGGGTTTTCTAAAAAAAGGGGAACCTCTAGGTAGGAACTCCCTGCACAATCTGATGAAGAACTTGATTGGGAAAGACATTTGACATGTATCAGCAGCTTTGATAGGTGAGTCCCCTCTATAAGCTGACTTAACATGGTGACATAAAAGGGATATTAGACATCATTAGGACAGAGTCAAACCTAGAAGAAGACAGAAGAGATGAGATGGGGGAAAAAGGATGAAGTAATCACTGGGGGACTAAGTCCCTGTGCTTCATCTGCACTGAGTACTCAGAGGCCCTGGGGCAAATAAATCACTTCATTTTTCACAATCCTAGTGAAAATATCCATCCTTTTGGTCTTCCAGCCAACATTCCAGTCTATCAAATATATTATTCATTCCTATGTACCAGGGAGTGGACTAAATGCTGCAGTGCAATAATGGGCAGAAATACACATGGTTCCTGCCTTAATGGAATGTCCAAGCTAGGGGAACAGACAGAGATATTAATCAAATTAATCTCCCCAAACTATCACAGTGAAGGTAGGACAGAGACTATGAGGAAGATTCCTTAGGAAAACAGGAAAGCATCCTCGAGAAAGTGAGTGTTCAGCAGGAGTTGATTATGCCACCCTGGGGGCCGAGCTACAGCTCAGCAAGGACTTCCAGTTCAGAGGCCTTGGAAGGAAAAGGCCAGTGTGAAAAGGATGAGTATTTGAGGCTGCACAAGGCAGTGAGTGCAAAACCAAGCAGGAGCCCGTAGGTCCTTTGAAGAGATTATTTACAGGATTGTTTCCATAATTAACAAAATGATTTATAATTTTTAAAGCTTTGAAAATTATAAAATGCTAAACGAATAGATGGCAATTTGTTATCATGATGAGTATTGTCTTCCTGAGTTACATTAAGAGATTTACACGAAGTGTCCAGAAGCTGCCAAACAATGTATATACATATTAAGAAAGGAAAAACTGTATTACAATTGCATTACTCAGTATATACCAAAAACAAAGATGAATACCAGCTAGGTTTGACTTCTGCAATTACAAGAGCTGCCCACAGTGGTCACCGTCAACACCCAGACACTTCTGATAACAGAGAACTACTACATGAGCAACGTTGATCAGCGTCTCATTGTATCGCTGCTCATGGCCATTTTGATTTCCTCCCGAAGTACTGCCAGGGTAGCCGGTTTTCTACGGAACACCACATCCTTTAAGGCCACCCCCCCACCCTGCCAGACAACAGTCAAGGGTGTTAAGTCTGGAGAACATGGGAGAAGTGCACCTTTTCATCCTATCCGTCCTGGCATTGTCATGGCAAATTCTCACCAAGGTGAGCTCACGTGTGTCTGTGCTAATAGTATTCTTGGGATGCAAACTATCCATTTTGCTGTTCTAAGAACGCTTTGCATGTGTGTTCTGCTGACTCCTGTCCCGCGTGCACACTGGTTAGTAGACCTCTGTGGTGAGCGAGTGTGTCAACTGTTCCAGCTCCACAGCAGAAGCAGGACGCATTGCTGGGCAAGGCCTCCAGGGTCCTACCTGTGCGAGTTACAGACAGCACCGCGTCTCACTCTCATCACAAACGCAGGCACTTGTTAGCTGTGTGGGAAGTTTGGTTACATACTTATCCCTCCATTGTCATTGTATTTCCATAACATTTGGAAATATCAAACACCACTTCAAAATGGTCTTGAATGACAACTGTGCTTCCTCCATCTTCTGTGAGCGTCTTGCCTGTCGCGTGGTGACGCTAGCAATCTTCTGATTAATGCCATCCATTGAGCAAACATCATACTACACACTGCTACTGTAATTCAACTTCAAAAAGCAATACATATATAACATCTCTTAAAATGTGTGCACATTTTTGGCACCTACCCCCAGTATAGCTTTAAAATAAACATTTTAAATAAAGTAAGCATTTATTTCACTCAAGGAATGAAAGAACAAGGTTGGCCTGTACCTTGAGGTCATCAAATACTCTCCAAAGAAAAGTCTAGGGTAATATCTGTAATAGTTCCTTTTAAAATTAGAATATGAGGCACACTAGTAGAAATAGCACTTCTGAGTACATTTTTAGGAAGTATTTGGATAAAAAAATATTTAGAATACTTTATGTGAATAGTTCTTTGAGTCACTACTGTATTATTTAAATGGATTTTGCTTGTTGTTGTGAGGCTAGGGCTTTAACATGCCTGTGTGTACAGTCATGAGTCACTTAATGACATGAATATATTCTGAAAATGCATTCATAGGTGACTTTGTCATGCAGACGTCATAGAGCGTGCTGACATGAACTTGATGATATAGCCTGCTGCACCCAGGCTACCCCTGTACAGCATGTTACTGTACGGAATATTGTGTATCTAAACATTCTTAAACACAGAAAAGCTACAGTAAAAATAAGGTATTGTAATCTTATGGGACCACTGTCATTGAGCAAAACCCAAAACGTTATTATGCAGTACAAGAATGTATTTTGTAAAAATATTAGCTCTTAGGAAACAGCTGTAAGGGCATTGACATGGTTTCTATCCTAGGGTTTACAACTAGAAATAAATGAAAAGAGAAATTGGATATGTGCAGTTGACAGTTCTTACTATGCCCCTTGAATATTCCCTGAAAGGTAACATTCAAGAAGCAATACAAAATCCTTTTTCAACTAGTTCATTTTTTTCTTGGCCAAAGCCAAGAGTGGAAAAGGAATTAATAAACAGATGTACTTGGTTTGCTTCCCTATTGATATGAAATATATATGCGTCTATATATCCTTATATACTTGTAAACATTTTGTAGATTTGGAAAGGGAACCCCTAAGAAGCTAAACAACCAAACAGCTAGAGAGTGGTAAAGGTAGAGCCTTGTCGTGTTTTGCAGTAGGACTGTAATATGACTGACGTGGTATCCTGAGAACCTATGTGTTCTGTGGAGCTCTGGGTGGGTGCGTGGGAGCTGGACGAGACACAGAGACTCAGTAGGATTGTCAGAGTCCTCTAGCAGGAGGCAGATGCAGAAAGGAGGTGATGAGAGGCATTTTGAAAGAAGAATCAACTGACTTGGTTAGTTTTCTCCTTCCTAGATGGAATTATTTCAAACACTGTGGTTTTGCCTAAACACTGTATTAGGTGCTACTGAGGTCAAGCCATGTAAAGCAGTATCCACCATCTTTCTGCAGATTTTTCTTGTCTCTCTGTTAATGTTTTTCGACTGTATACAGAGGCAATTGGAGATAAAGTAGGGCTCAGGGTCCTTCTCCAGACTCCCTAGCCTAAATCACTGGTTAGGCTTGATCTCCTCTTTACAAAAGGAATGTAATTAGTCACAGGACAGACTATTTGAGAAATGGAAATTAAAGAAAAATCACCTATTATTCCACCATCCTAAAAATTATTCTTAAATATCTTTTCTTCTAAACTTTTTTTGCTATGCATTTTTTTTTTTTTTTTTTAATTTACGAAACCCTATGATCTTGTTACATACCACATCACTCTGGTCCTGCTTTTACACTTACCACAGTGCACTGATCGGTTAATGGATTTACGAAGACAATCCACACTGAAAAACAAGCCAAGGCTAAGGACAGCCCTCGAGACCCTCAAAATCAGGGGATGAAAGAGGGTGTTCTAAGTTCATTGAGGACTGAGAGTATATGTTCTGTCCTCCTGTGCAGCAAACACATTTTTGGTGCTCAGTGAGTATTCTCCTGTGATTGATGAGTGTTGAGTCATCTTGGTGGGGCAGCTAAGGAGAAGGTAACCACACCTGCCTGTGTGTGAGCCACTTGGTCTGTTTAAACAGGTCTGAGCCGCAGGACACAGTGTGATCGTGGTAATGCTCTGGGAGATTGGCCAGAGGCCACTGTGCACTATGATAAGCATCACGCTCTGCAGATAAAAGGTAAAACATCTCAGGAGAGTTTCTGTATGTTTATATACTCATATATTCTCTAACAGAAAGGGCCACCCGCAGAAAGGCTGTACGATTGATGGCACAGCAGTGGGTGAACCCAAGGACATCAGTCTAAGGCAGTGGTTCTCAACCTTCCTAATGCCGCAGCCCTTTAATACAGTTCCTGCGGGTCGCAACCCACAGGTTGAGAACTGCTATTCTAAGTGGAATTAGCCAAGCCCAGAAAAACAAATACCACACCATCTCACTTATATGTGGAATCTAAAAAAGTCAAATGCACAGACGCAGGGGGTAGAGTGGTGGCTGTCAGAGGCTGGGCGGAGAACAGGGGCTATGGAATGGGGAGATGCTGGTCAAAGGGTACAAACTTTCAGTTATAAGATGAATGAGTTTTGAAGGTCTAATGTAGGCGTGATGACATAGTTAATAATCCTGAATCATATAAGCAATAAGGGAGTAGATCTCAAGGGTTCACACACACGAACAAAAGTATGTGAGGTGATGGATCATGGCAATTTTTGTTTGTTTGTTTTAAGGTATTTGGGATTTGATACATGTATGCATTGTAGAATGATTACTTCAATCAAAGTGACACAATTGTCCCCACCCGTGCTGTACCTTAGACCCACTACACTGTGGTGATTTCAGATACTAATCTGTCTTATGAAGTGACGAAGGGGTGTACTGTGGGAAAGATTTTAGATGTGTTTTTTTTTTCTTACTGGGCTATTTTTCCCCAATATTGTCTTCCCCACCTTTTCACCCAGGTGTGGAATGACACTCTTTTGCTCTGACTTAGCTGTCTGTCCTCTGCTACCCCCAGACAGCCTGTGCACACCTCTGTCATAGCACCAGCAGTGCATTCCTGTGATGGTAACCACGCTCATCTTTGCCAGTGTAAATCATGGCTGAGAAGAGGGATAGTGTCTTATTCACCTTCATGCCATCAGTGCCTAGGACTGTGCCTGGCATGAAGTATCCCTTAGGAATATTCGGCTAAGAAAGGATAAAAGAAAGCAGTGGTCGTATGAGTTAATTAGTGGCTTTGTCTCTGTTGATGACAAACAAGATGCTAGAAATTAAAAAAAAAAAAAAAAAGATTCATCACATCAGAATCACTTTTGTTTAAATTATTCCTCCCAACTCACAAGAGAATTTTCTCTTGCTGCCGAGCCCTGAGCCATAAAATATATCTTCCTAGAAAACTCTTGAGTTCCATGGACACCTAGATTTAGAACTGTACAGAGCTATTTTTCTACCCTCTCAAATTCGTAGTGCTCGTCCCTTATGAGATTTAAAAAAATATTGTTGCTCTTCTTTGCATCACTTTCCATTCTTTGAAGTGTAGATGGATGGTCTTTTACGAGTAATTAGGAAGGAAAACCTTCTATAAGATTCCTTGGTGTGCTGAGCTAAATTTTTCCAGGAAGGTATATGTGTTTGAATATATGAGAAATGCAAGTTCATTTTTAACCCCACACCCATATTCTTCCAGAATTTGTGGGCCATAGTTATTTCTAAACTTTACTCAGTGCTCAACTTTATGACACCAGGCAGGAAGGGACTGCACGTAAGAACGAGCTCAGAACCCAGGACAGCTGGCCAGGACACAGTCTTAATAACAGTGTGAATTTCACTGGGAAATCCCAAGCACTTATAGCACAAACGATGTGGAAAATTGAAAGATTGTCCAAACTATCCTAGGATTTCTTTAATGAGCAAACTTGTATTTTATATTTAAATTATAATTGGACTTAACATTAATAAGAGATATTTGTGGCTTGGCACCTATAGCTCAAGTGGGTAAGGCACCAGCCACATACACCAGAGCTGGCGGGTTCGAATCCAGCCTGGGCCTGCTAAACAACAATGACAACTACAACCAAAAAATAGCCGGATGTCGTGGGGGGCACCGGTAGTCCCAGCTACTCGGGAGGCTAAGGCAAGAGAATCGCTTAACCCCAGGAGTTGGGGATTGCTGTGAGCTGTGATGCCATGACACTCTACCCAGGGTGACAGCTTGAGGCTCTGTCTAAAAAAAAAGAGATATTTGCCGTTGTTCAAGCTTGTGGAGGAGTTTATAGAACCCTCCTTGAGGAAGTAAAGGAGGGTAAGTCTCTAAGCGTAGACAAATTTCGCCTAAGATTAAAAAAACTCCCTTCTGGTAATTTAGCAATTGATAAAAAAGAAATGAACAATTTTTTTTTATTTCCAATTAGGTCAAAAATTAGTAGATTCTAGAAAATACATACCACGTAGTAAATTAATGAAAATATCCAGCAAAATTATTGAAAGAATTATTATGAGCATGAAGAAACAGAGGAGGTTGATAACCCAGACTCAGCTTGGTCCCTGAGAACAAATGAAGCTAAATTAATGCAGTTTCCCATTTGGGTCATATAGCAAGACAGGCCAGTCACAGGAGGCGGTAGACACAGTCAGCTGTGATGGCCTCAGGAGATTCTGCCACAATATCCCCAGGGGAAAATATAGGCTAGGAAACAAGTCAGCGTAGAGAGCTGCATCTGGGTGAACTGAATCCCTCAGAAGAGGGAGCTGTGAGGGTTGGCTGACCATCTCGGCAGGCAGCGCATCCAGCGCTGCTCAGCTGTTTACTTAAAGGCAAATCAAGCGTGCTTATAAAATTAATAACTGACTCAAAGCTAAGGCAGATTTATCCCTTCAGGCTCCGTAATTTGGTCCTCACCTTCTATAGTTATGTTGTCCTTCAATCCCTTCTCTGTGGACCAAGGGGTTACCATCCCTTCGGGTCAAAGCATCATTTTTGCCACTTATCAACAAAGTGAAATATGTATGGTTAAGGATCTTTCCAGAGAATGAAACCTAGAGTTATCTACTACCCAATCCTTGTTCAATCCAGGTAGTTACATCAACAACATAACGATTGCCTACAAAGCACACATCCATTACTCTAGACACCTTAAACTTTGTATTTGGGGCACTTCGGATCATCTTTTATTCAATTATTCAGCCAGTCGCTATTGACTTCCTCCTGTCTTCCAGGCTGTATGGTAGGCGTGAAGTACACGTGTGTATAGAATGTGAATGAAATAGACACAGTCTATCCAAAACCATCCGTGGTGGAAAACATAAAGCCACACGTAGGTCAATGAGCAACTATGTATGTTATTATAAATTGGGAAAGGTGCCATGGGGACAATAAATGGGGTGCTGCTTCCACTTAGGTGACGTGATGGAGAGAACGTGCCTGATGATGTTTGCTGAGACGGGGAAGGGCTCCAGGCGGAGTGTTCTGGGCTGAGGTGGTACGTGCAGGAAGAAGACTAAGGCAGCGGGACAGAGGAGGCAGCCCCGAGATGAGTAAGGCGAGGGGTGAGCAGGGAGTGGCCTGCAGGGCTGGGGGTCCAAGTAAGGAGTTTGGACTTTGTTCCAGGTGCAACGGAAAACTCTTGAAGTTTTAAGCAAAGAAATGATGATATCGTCCAATACCTATTTTAAGAGATAACAAAGAAAAGCATACTTGAACTATGATTTTTGGAAGCATTCCTAGAAATTTCCTTTCCTAAATAATGCTTTGTTATGTTGTTATTGACATCAAAGATTACAATTAAGAAACCATGAACCGTTTTTGTTTTGTTTTGTTTTTTTACCAAAATAATATTTTTGAGGATGCTGATTATTTGTAAGATTCAAGAAAATCTTCCCTGGGGTCGTAATACCTGGCAGTTTGTGTTTGTATTGAATCATTTTTGTTTTCCATCTTATAGATGTATTGAATTTTGTGATGGGTCTTGCTTGCTTTTTGCTTTGTCTGAGAGGAATCATAAGCTACATTCTCACACACGTCCTGCAAATATACAGACCCATGTGGCTTATATTTATGGGAGCTGATTTCAGCCCTGTCTTTATTATTTTCCTCTTCTTACTTTACTTTTTTTTTTTTTTTTTTTTTTTTTTTGCAGTTTTGGCCGGGGCTGGATCGGAACCCACCATCTCTGGCATATGGGGCCCACACCCTGCCCCTTTGAGCCACAGGCGCCGCCCTTCTAACTTTACCTTTTTCAAAATTCACTTGATTGTTTACTTTTCACTTTTATAAATATAGGAGTTTTTTGTTTTTTTTTTTTTTAATTGTTGTTAACTACTAGAAACAACCAGGCAGAAATAAATGGAGGAGAAATTCAGGAATTGAAAATATCTCAACAATTCCAGTAAGTTTAAAGGCCTATGGGTACGTTCAAAAGGTCATCTGGTTAGTACAGAATAGAAACACTCACCTAACAGCAGATTTTGCAAAAATACATAAACACCAAGCAGCTGAAGCACTTAGGTTCTCTATAAAACTGCATGAGGCAATAGAGATAGCCTCCAGCACTGCACTTAACACGTGGTGTAATGCTGACTTTCCCCTCTGTATTCCTTAGCAGACAGTTCCTTGAGGGCAAGGACCACATTGTCCTCACCTTTGTACCTTCTATACTTGCATTCAGTCAGTGTTAAATTCATGAATGAGTGAATAAGGATTATAAAAAATAAAACCTCCCACAGTCTCACACTGGGTTGGCAAAAGTATAATACCCCGAGTACACACAGGTTGTACCACATAGGACCTTGCTTGGCCATGTCTAGAACACTAAGCACAGAAGAGGTGCCTGAGTATTTTTAAAGGATTAGTTCAGCCTGGCAAATATCCAAAAGAGAACAATGAGCTTGATGAACAGTTAGAAGTCATGTGATTAACTAAAAGAAACATTACAGAAGAAGATCCTTGTAAAGGGCGTGGTGGATTTCTATAAGCATCTCAGGGACAGTCCTGCAGAAGAAGCAAAAGATTTGTCTTGTCTAATTCCAAATGGCAGAATCAGAGCCAGTGGATGGAAATTAAGGCAAAGAACTTTCTTCAACAGCTTGGGGTTCTCGGTGAGATAATATAGTCTGTATGTGGAGGAAGAGACTTCATTAATTGATCTCACCAGGTGACAGGTGTAAATGATGGTGCCCAGAGAGAGGCCACAGAGATGTTCAGGCCAGGTTTATTGAAAGGGGAGGATGACCCACCTGGGCAGTACAAAGATGGCATCTGCCCCTGGGAGCAGTTAGAGTCCCCTTTTATGTGGAGCCATTGTAGGGGTGGGCAAATCCATAGCTTCCCTAGAAGGTTAGGGTCCTTTGGCACGAACTTCTGGTGAGTAAGGCTAGCCCGATCCTTTCTGCCTTTGTTTTAGGAGGAGAGAAGGAAGAGGGGGAAGAGTAAGGGTTTGTGTGTGGCTGTGTTAAACCCTCCAACACAGAGGAACTGTGATAGTTGAGTGGATGGATTAGATGTTTAAATATTCCTTCTATTTCCAAAATGTAGAAAGTTTATGTCTATATGAGCATGCAACAAGTTGATCTAATTTATGTGCCACAAAATGATTGTTTATGGGTATTAACATGACTGGTAATACTAAGGGGTTTTGTATTAGTCCTGAAATGTTTCTGAACTCAATAGGTTTTAACTGAACCTCACAGATCACACAATTCCAGATCTGTGAAGCAACTGCGAAAGTGAAAGAATTCTGGTTTGGCTAGAATGAATGGGTGGGTATAAATAATGGTGATAGGACAGGACAGACCAGGCCACCGGCCATGTGGGTTGAAGCTGATGCTTGGGTCCCCAGGGCATAAAGACAAAGCACATGCTTTAGGAGGCCACAGGTGGGAAATTCACCAAAGGCAGTGGGGAGGGCAGAGGCAAAAACAAGAAGTCTATTATAAGCCACAAGTCTTTCCTGCAGGATCTGGACTCCAAATTGGAGCCATGGTCTGGGGAAGCTGATTGGAAGAGGATCCAGTCTGCGCCCTTTCATGGAGGGTCTTGGCACGGCTGGTGGTGTTAGTGGGCACTGGAAAATTGGTGTGTGCAGAGTGGGAAGGCTTATTGGCACAGAGGTGAGTACCCACATCACATATCAGTTGGTAAAAATCCTCAAAAACTGAGTTTCAGAGCCCACAGGAAGGCTTTGACCTCAGCCTCCATCCTTTGAGTTCACGTAATTTCAAAGGCAGCCCTCCAAATCAGGTCTGCATTTCCCACCTGCTATGTGTATCTCAAACATTTTACTACTGGGCAAAACCACCGCAGCTGCCTCTGAGCAGCCTGACACAGTGGCTGGAATGCGTGTGAAGGAGCAGAGATAGCAGCAGGCAAGTGGCCAGGTCAAGCATCCCGGGCTTCTGTGAAAATGCTCCTTAGCTTCCTGCCCTGGGTACGCAGGATTCCACTGAGTACTAATCTGGGAACATCTATCAAAAAACCTGAGAATCTTGAATACCACAAATTTTGTTTTGAGGTCAAATTTCTGAGTTTTGACTGTATTTGGAGTGTTTGCATTGAGAAGGAATGCGTGGAAAAGGCAAGACTCATGCTGAGTTAGCCTTGAAGAAGAGCAGAAAGCAGAAGACCAACAACCTATCCCAACAAAGAGAGAGCTGTCAAAGAGAGGTCAAGGTGAGCTGCTCTATCACTTCTGGATTGGGAAGTGAGACTCGAATCCTCAGCTATGGGTCACTCCTAAGAGAGCTCATGATTCTTTTTTTTTTTTTTTTTCTTTTTTGAGACAGAGTCTTTCTTTGTCACCCTTGGTAGAGTGCCATGGCGTTATAGCTCACAGCAACCTCAAACTCTTGGGCTCAAGTGATCCTCTTGCCTCAGCCTCCCAAGTAGTCAGGACTACAGGCACCCACCATAATGCCTGGCTATTTTTAGAGACAGGGGTCTCACTCTTGCAGGTTGGTCTCGAACTCCTGAGCTCAAGCAATCCACTAGCCTAGGCCTCCCAGAGTGTTGGTATTATACGTATGATCTACCACACCCGCCCAAGGGCTCGGCTCTTATTGATTAACTAAGGGCTCTGTTCTTCTTACTTTAAGACACCAGATCAAATCACCGTGGGATTTTAGCCATCTCATACATACCCATATCTCCATTTAGATGTTCCAGGTGTCATTAAATAGGATTCAAGGTGATCTTCGGTCTATTCTTCCAAAATGCTCTCCCGTGCCCTTTCAGTGCCACAGTTTTCTTTCCCTGACCCTCATGTGCAATAGTGGAAAGAGTTAGAATAGCTTCTGCTTGGAGATACACCCCCCTCTACACTCACTGTATGACCCGGGCCATTGCTCCCTCTCTGGAAGTCGTAGCTTCCATTCCATAAAATCAGATGCCTCAGAGGGTTGGTGTGGCAATCAATGAATAATGTGAGATAGAAATAGCGTGAGGCCAGGTACCTAGCAGGTGTTCCTTTCTCCTTTTCTTTCTTTCCTATTTTGCTTTCTTTGGTTCAAATAATCAATCCCTGAGATAGTCTGAGTGAAGACTGCTCTTGATGACCAGATTAAGAGCGAGGAAAAGTTAGGCAAAAACTAAAAGTGACCCAACCCATTACCCTTTCCCCATAGTCTTCTGGTATAGTTGGGGTATAGCCTTCATGCGAAAGCTATAGTTTAGCTTCATAGTCAAACCCAAATATTAGTGTATATTACTCTATATGCATTATTGGAGTTACTATTGGTTGTTTAATGGTGTTAACCTTTATTTAGGGTTTGCTTTTACTTTTTTGATGCTAATTTACTAAAAGCTAAATCAATTTTTATGTTTGACTGAAAAGTATATTTGAAGGATTTGAAGGCTACTCATGGTTTGATAAATACTTTACAGGGAAGAAATCTTGTTCCCTGCCTTTGGATCATTAAACATTTAGGAGTTTGGAGAATTACTGTATATACTCGAGTATAAGCCGAGTTTTTTCGGCACAAAATTTGTGCCAAAAACCCTAACTCGGCACAAATTTTGTGCCAAAAAACTTGGCTTATACTCGAGTATATACAGTAAGCCCTAAGTATGTTATTATTTTGATGTTGCCCCCTTCCTTCCTTACAAAATGGAATACTTTGGTAATTAGAAACTGCTTTAAATGTTTTATATATATATATATAACATTTAAACTGCTTTAAACGTTATATATAACATATAACATATATAACATACATATATATATATATATATATATGGATTATATATGTCATAATCCAAATAAAAATAGCATTCAAGGAGATTTCTTTTGGAGCCATTGGTAAAACACTCCATCGTGAGTCTCTGTCAAGATATCTGAAAACTTTTTCTTGGCTTCTGGCTTTGAACAAAGTTTTAGACTCGCTACAAGGCTTCATTGTGCTCTGAAATTTCTGTAAGGCAACATTCATTCAAGTCTTGATCTGCATTTCACCGTCCAAGAATAACAACAGTTATTTATATAATTTTATCCATGTTTCTGTTTTTTCCTATCCATTTCACCCTTTCACCCCACCCCTGCTGAAACACTGCAGCTTGTTTGGGATGGGGTGGGGTGCCATGCAGAGTATAAACAACATACAGATGTTTTTCTGTTTCTTTTTCTGGTCTTGCTATGGGGTAGACAGATTAGATGTTTTCTAATTAAGAATATTATTGAAAAGTTTGGAATTTAATATTATTTAAAATTATAGAATAGTTCTTCATAATAAGAATATATTTATTGGCCAGAAGGTTAGCTTAATTCACTTCAAGTTAAGGTGACTATAGTAGACAAAGACCTGGGATAAAATGCATAACTGTGAGTTGATAAAAAAAAAAAAATACCCAGTGCTCACTTCGGCAGCACATATACTACAATTGGAATGATACAGAGAAGATTAGCATGGCCCCTGAGCAATGATGACACGCAAATTCATGAAGTGTTCCATATTAAAAAAAAAACCAAAAACAAAAACCCAGTCACTTTTGCTGAAATCCCTACCATAGCCCAGAAATTAGGTAGGTATCCCTGTGACTCTCAACTGGACTTTCTCTGATCTTTAGTGACTGAGACCATGAAACTACAGGACTATTAAATCCTTATTAAGAAAACTTAATCAGTAGCTTGAATAAAATAATATGGGATATGAATGTTCATGCCCTTATTTTTTTTGGAGGGGGGAGACAGAGTCTCACTTTGTTGCCCTTGGTAGAGTGCCATGGCAACATAGCTCACAGCAATCTCAAACTCTTGGGCTCAAGCAATTATCTTACCTTAGCCTCCCAAGTAGCTGGGATTACAGGTGACCTCCACAGCACCTGGCTATTTTTAGGGATGGTCTCACTCTTGCTCAGGCTGGTCTCAAACCCATGAGCTCAGGCAATCCACTCACCTCAGCCTCCCAGAGTGCTAGGATTACAGACATGAGCCACCATGCCCAGTCTGTTCATGTTCTTATGATAATATATACCACCAAAACTGTACAATCACTTACATTGGCTACATTTACACTAAAATGTAAAATCATTAAACATAGCTTTCTATTAAAGGAAGTCATAATTGTTTAATTTTTTTTTTAAATAATGCATGTAAACCAGGTCCAATGGCATGTATCTGTAGATAGTTCCAGCCACCCAGGAGGCCAAGGTGGGAGGATTCCTTGAACTCATAGGTTTGAGGACAGTCTGGGCAACATAGGGAGACACCTGTCTATAAGAAAATTAATATGCCTGGATATTTCTAGGTTTATATATATGGCTCCAAGATCTTTCCTATGTTTATTAGCAGAGCTGCTAGTGGGGAAGAAATAACTGGGATTAAGTTGGAGATCAACATATAGCTCTACTTTTACCCACAATAGATATTGGCTGGCAGGGTAATTTATGTTGTATACACAGAAGAGGAAAGTAAATCCAGGGCATTGTCCTCATTCAAAGACAGAGTTTTAGGGAAAGAGTTCTCAGTTGGATTTGGGGCTGTGGACAGCAAAGCCACAGGGATGATGCCATCATGTATCCAGACTGCCATCCATGGAGCTGACCTCTGACCAGAGGTACAAGCCCTGTTTGGGGGAACTGCCAAAACTGAGTCAGGATACTAGGCCAAGCAGAAAGGCTCCTACTATAGGGTGTTAGCAGCAGATTCTAGAGGCAAGTTGAGGAAGTTCTGGGCTAAGCTGGATCAATGAAATTGGAGACCAGGAAAGGTAACAGCTTAGTGGAGTTGCATCTGGGTTTGGCTTTCCCTAGAAGTAGACTGTGAGTCTGCAATTTAAGGGCAAGTCGTTCATTTGAAAGGCAAAGGGAACGCCATCAGAGGAGTAGAAAAATGGAGCAAAGGGCATGTTGTCAAGATAGCAATAACTGTGGGAACTGCAGCTCGATCCTGCTGGAAGATTCTGGAATTCATCTCAGAGTTAGTCTAGCTGGAGGTGAGGGAGCTGGGGTACCTACACTTCATCATACCTAATGCTTCCAGTCTGTTGTGACGGGGTTGACTCAGGCTCCAAGAGCAGTGAAAGCTGCATGGCCACCACTGGTACCACCACAGCACGGCAGGAAAGGGTCTGCAGTGGTCACAGACAGAAGGTGGGAACAAGTCACTGTAGTTTCAGCCTCTGAAATTTTGGTACAGTGGCCAGTGCAACTGAGATCTGAGCAAAGAGAATCTAATTAGGAGTTAAGTCAAGAGACCTAGGTTGGAGTCCATATGCTGCCATTAGGGAGTTTTATCTTTGGAGCAACTTGATGTGCAAGTTTGTTTTTATTTTCTATTTAAAATGAGAATAATAGAGTATCAATTTTATTTTTAAAAAGTTTTTTGAAGAAAACATTATGATGATTTGGTATATAAAAGCCTTTTATAAATTATGAAATACCATGCAGATATATTTCATAACTATTAATTTGCATTGGTGGCAGAAAATAGCATCAAGTCTATTGGTATCTGTAATGACTTTGTTTGTTTGTTTGTATATTTATTTATTTGAGACAGAGTCTAGAGCTAGAGTGCTATGGCGTCATAACTCATGGCAACCTCAAAGTCTTAGGCTCAAACAATCCTCTTGCCTGGGCCCCCACAATGCTGGCTATTTTTTTTTAAGTAGAGACAGGGTCTTGCTTTTTCTCAGGCCATTCTCAAACTCCTGAGCTCAGGCAATCCACCAGCCTCAGCCTCTCAGAGTGGAAGGATTCCAGGCCATGGCACCCAGCCTCTATAATGGCTATAAAAGGAGGTATTTGCCATATATATATTTTTTCCTTGAATTGACTTGTTTGTGTAAATACAGCCTAAGTTGTAAAATAAACTGTGGGAAACCAATTAACCAGTAGATTATTGTATTCAGCCTGGAATTCTACATCAAAATATGAAAATATGCATGCAATCAAGTTATAAATGCTTGATGAGTGAACAGCCCATTGATTTGAAAAGGTGACTTCTTTTTTCATTGAATGAATCATTGTAAAGATACAGAGAACTTTGGGAAGTCTCTCACTTTATGCATATCTTTATTTCAGGATGAAAAACTTTGAAACCAATGATTTAGCTTTTTCTCCTAAGAAAAATTTTGGAGACAACAGTGGACTTGCTACATATGTAGCAAAAGAAATAGACCCATCTATCAGCTGGGAAGATATCAAATGGCTGAGAAGACTGACTTCACTGCCAATTGTTGCAAAGGGAATTTTGAGAGGTTTGTTTATTTCTTTACTTGAATCCATATTGATTCTAAGGGCAAATAACTAATTAATCATAATTAACATGGAAATCAAAAGATATTCCAATTCTCAATACCAACTTTTCATGTTAGTCATATTTTAGGCAATATTGTGAAACAGAGCTAAACTTTCATGAAGTGGAAAGTTACCCTTTTTGAAGTATTGTGATGCCACTGCTTTATTTCATAGCTGTTACCTAATCAGGGATCTTGGCAAGATCTTATAGGGACCGCTGTGTGTTCATGTCTTTACCTGAAAGCCACAACAGTTGCTCCTAGACCAAAGAGAAGCCCTGAGGATGCTATTATGACCTCCAGACCTGTTTTAAGAGCTTTTTCTCTTTATCTTGTGCTCCTTCCAACTACCAATGGCTGGCACTAAGTTTTGAGTGTGGTCAAACCCATACCACCTCTCTGTAGAGAATGGCTGACTAGGATAGTAAAATCCTCAATTATCAAGCCGCTGGTAATAAGAAACTTGACTGTTTCCCCAGTATCCACGTGTATGCAAATCCCACAGGGGAGGAACCCAGGACGGTAATAATTTTGGAGTGTGAATGTGTTTACCCACAAAAATGTTTTCTTGCCTTTGGAAACTTTTTTTTTTTAAGTATGGTTATTTAGATAACGGCCCAAAACATATTTTTTTAACTGAAGTGTTGACTGTATTTATTAACTTATTTCAGGGTTTAATAACAACTTCGAATCAAAATTTTTTTCATAGGTTTCAATTAAACATGTGTGGGTCACACGGCCTCTATATAGTTTTAGGCATGCTGCCTGCTTTGACTATTTCATCTAATGTATGAAAGAATGAGCTCATAAAGGTAAAAGAATGGGCCCAGTAACACTTTTAAGTACTGAAGATATGTTTAAGTACTGAAGGTATCTTATTCTGTAATTTTTTATTTTGTATTTAAGTTTTTTAGTTGGCATACTATGTATCATAATTGTACACATTTATGGGACACATAGTGATGTTTTGATAACATAGAAAGCATAGTGATCAGATGAGAGTAATTAGCATACCCATCATCTCAAACATTATTTTGTGCTTTTATGAAAATATTGTTATGCTGCTATTTGATCATCATCTTAGTTCAAAATCTCTTTTTTTTTAATTTATTAAATCATAGCTGCATGCATTGATATGATTATGGGGCATCATACACTAGCTTCACAGACCATTTGACACATTTTCATCATAATAGCTAACATAGCCTTCCTGGCATTTTCCCAGTTACCGTGCCAAGACATTTACATTCCACATTTATGAAGTTTCACATCTGTCATCTTTACAGAAGGTTCTATTCATGTCTCTTGCTGATTGATATATGGGATTGTTGGCTTTTTTCATGTGGATTAATTTGAGTTCTTTATAGATCCTAGTTATCAAGCTTTTGTCTGATTGAAAATATGCAAATATCCTTTCCCATTGTGTAGGTTGTCTCTTTGCTTTGGTTGTTATCTCCTTAACTGTACAGAAGCTTTTCAGTTTAATGAAGTTCCATTTGTTTATTTTTGTTGTTGTTGCAATTGCCATGGCAGTCTTCTTCATGAAGTCTTTCCCTAGGCCAATATCTTCCAGTGATTTTCCTATGCTTTCTTTGAGGGTTTTTATTGTTTCATGACTTAAATTTAAGTTCTTTCTCCATCTTGAATCAGTTTTTGTGAGTATGTAAGGTGTGGGTCCAGTTTCAGTCTTTTACATGTAGACATCCAGTTCTCCCAACACCATTTATTGAATAGGGAGTCTTTCCCCCAAGGTATGTTCTTGTTTGGTTTATCAAAGATTAGGTGGTTGTAAGATGTTAGTTTCATTTCTTGGTTTTC
>CAUYPK010048238.1:0-17904 GCA_963574355.1 Loris lydekkerianus
TTCAGTGGGGAAAAGATTCCCTATTTAACAAATGGTGCTGGGTAAACTGGCTGGCAACCTGTAGAAGATTGAAACTGGACCCACACCTTTCACCATTAACTAAGATAGACTCTCACTGGATAAAAGATTTAAACTTAAGACGTGAAACTATAACAATACTTGAAGAAAGTGCAGGGAAAACTCTTGAAGGAATCGTCCTGGGTGAACATTTTATGAGGAGGACCCCCCCCCCAGGCAATTGAAGCAGTATCAAAAATACGCTACTGGGACCTGATCAAACTAAAAAGCTTCTGCACAGACAAGAACATAGCAAATAAAGGAAGCAGACAGTCCTTAGAATGGGAGAAAATATTTGCAGGTTATGCCTCTGATAAAGGTCTAATAACCAGAATCCACAGAGAACTCAAATTTATTAGCAAGAAAAGAACACATGGGTGGGCAAGGGACGTAAAGAGAAACTTCTCTAAAGAAGACAGACGCAAAATCTACAAACACATGAAAAAAAGCTCATCATCCTTAATCATCAAATGCAAATAAAAACTACTTTGAAATATCACCTAACCCCAGTAAGAGTAGCCCACGTAACAACATCCCCAAACCAGAAATGTTGGCGTGGATGTGGAGGAAAGGGCACACTTCTACACTGCTGGTGGGAATGCACACTAATACGTTCCTACTGGATGGATGTTTGGAGAATACTTAGAGACCTAAAAATAGACCTGCCATTCAATCCTATAATTCCTTTACTAGGTTTATACCCAGAAGACCAAAAATTACAATAGAACAAAGACATCTGTATCAGAATGTTTATTGTAGCCTAATTCATAATTGCTAAATCATGGAAGAAGCCCAAGTGCCCATCGACCCACGAATGGACTAGCAAATTGTGGTACATGTTTACCATGGAATATTATGCAGCCTTAAAGAAAGATGGAGACTTTACCTCTTTTATGTTTACATGGATGGAGCTGGAACATATTCTTTTTAGCAAAGTATTTCAGAAATGGAAGATAAAGTATCCCATGTACTCAAACCTACTATGAAGCTAAATTATAGCTTTCACATGAAGGCTATAACCAAACTATAGCACAAGACTATGAGGAAAGGGCCAAGGAAGGGAAAGGGAGGGCGGAGGTTTGGATGGAGGGAGGGTAATAAGTGGGGCTGCATCTATGGTGCATCTTAGAATGGGTACAGGTGAAACTTACTAAAGGCAGAATAGAAATGTCTACATACAATAAGTAAGAAAATGGCATGAAGGCTATGTTGAACAGTTTGATGAGAATATTTTACATGGAATATGAAACCAGCACATAGTACCCCTTGATTGCACTAATGTACACAGCTATGATTTAACAATAAAAAATAAATAAATAAAACTAATGACGGGCAAATATTAATTAACATTGTTTCATTCAAGAAAGCTTCAGAAAGTGATTTATCTTATGTGTTGAATTCTCCTCCGTAGCCTTTACATTTCTTTTTTTTAAAATTTATTTATTTTTATTATTATATCATAGCTGTGTACATTAGTACAACCAAGGGGTACAATGTGCGGGTTTCATATGAAATCTGAAATACTCTCATCAAACTGTTCAACGTAGCCTTCATGGCATTTTTTTATTTACTGTAGGTAGACATTTGTATTCTGCATTTAGTAAGTTTTGCCTGTACCCATTCTAAGATGCACCATAGATGTGGCTGCAACCATTGCCTTTCCTTCACCAAAACCTCCCCCCTCCCTTCCCCTTCCTTGGCCCTTTCCTCATAGTCTTGTGCTATAGTTGGGTTATAGCCATAATGGGTAAGCTATAATTTAGCTTCATAGTAGGGCTGAGTACATTGGATACTTTTTCTTCCATTCCTGAGATACTTTGCTAAAAAGAATATGTTCCAGCTCCATCCGTGTAAATATGAAAGAGGTAAAGTCTCCATCTTTCTTTAAGGCTGCATAATATTCTATGGTGTACATAAGTCTCCATCTTTTTATGGCTAAATAGTATTCCATGATATACATATACCACAGTTTATTAATCCATTCATGAGTTGATGGGCACTCAGGTTCTACATCTTGGTGATTATTACTAGAGCTGTGATGAACTCAAGTGCAAATGTCCTTATCGTAAAATAATTCTTTTCCTTTTGTTTAGAAACCTACTGTTAGGTTTGCAGGATCAAACTGAAAATCTATTTGAATAAATCTGTGGGGTTTTTTTGTCTTCTTAAGTTAAATATTATTTTGTTTACTGTTTTGTAGTCTTCAGTTTCACAGATTACAGACTTCGAGTTTGTTTGGTCTCACTATGTACCAGGACTCCATCAGTACTAGTATGAGTATTACGGAACAAGGAACTTATCACTAAATTTAAAAATATTTTAAAAGAAGAAATGTAAAGCCATCAAAAGGAAAGTGGAAAGATAAGAGAAAAATCACTACCAGAGCTTTAACATAGAATTTGCAAGATTTGAAAGAATTGCACATTCAGCTGCTGGAGTGGAAATACGCAGGAAAACTGCTGTTTCTGGGAGGCTGATGTTTTGGGGGCCTGTTGTCTCCTCCTGGTTACTGCATCTGAGTTCCTAGAGAATGATGTGCCGGTGTGTCATAAGTCACTGCTGGGTCAGCAGGGCTGGAACTCACACAGGAGAGCTGTACATGGTCAACGCAGGAACAAGGAGACCCTAAAATCAGCTGAAAGCTGCATTCACATCTCACTGCTTCTAACCATTCACATCTCACTGCTTCTAACCAGAACGTTAGAATCTCACACAACTGCAGCTTTGTCTAACTTAAGACATGAAGTAAAGGCGATTCTGAGAAATGTAACTCTCACATACTGAACTTGAGAAGAAAACAGTTCAGGTCGGCCCCTCCCTTGTCAAGTAGATATTTACACATAACTCGTTAGACATATTTAAATGCCAAATAAAGGCAATAGAAAATTCATGCTTCTTCCTAAGATGACACAACAATTTTGGCTTTTATACAATCAGAATCCTATGACACTCTCCACAAACATATTATCCCAAAGCCCAATTGATCTATCTTTAGAAAATGTTCATTTGTAACAATCTCACTTCTCCTGAAATCCAATAACTGAAATACTGAGACATAAAGTTAACCACCATAAGGCGTGTTATGTGTGGTTGTGTGTGTGTGTCTTTGCGTGTGTGGTTGTGTGTGTGTGGTTGTGTGTGTGGTTGTGTGTGTGTGTGGCTGTGTGTGTGCGTGTGGTTGTGTGTGTGGTTGTGTGTGTGTGGTTGTCTGTGTGGTTGTGTGTGTGGTTGTCTGTGTGATTGTGTGTGTGGTTGTGTGTGTGGTTGAGTGTGTGGTTGTGTGTGTGGTTGTGTGTGGTTGTGTGTGTGCGTGTGGTTGTGTGTGTGGTTGTGTGTGTGGTTGTCTGTGTGGTAGTGCGTGTGTCGTGTGTGTGGCTGTGTGTGTGCATGTGGTTGTGTGTGTGTGGCTGTGTGTGGTTGTGTGTGTGTGTGTGTGGTTGTGTGTGTGTGTGGTTGTGTGTGTGTGTGTGTGTGTGTGTGTGTGTGTCTTATCCATATAAGAGACCTTGTTCCTGGTCATACCTGCTATTCACTTCCTTCTTCCACTACTTTTTACAAATCTAACTCCAATCAAGATGAACCTTATTTTAAGTAGCATGGATTTTACTGATTGTTGTGGAAAGGATTTTCCAATTAAGGAAATCTCCAAATATATCATGAATGAGATTCAAACCTCCCCTCTAAATTTTTAGAGAAGCTTGTGAGACTGAGTAGTTCTGCCCTTGTAGGAATACACTGGATTATTTCGAATGAAGTCTTCCTGGAGTTCTATATCAACATTTCTCAATTATGCCTGCACACGAAAATCATACTTGGAGATTTGACATTATTAATGCCCCAGCCCTGTTCCTTATAGATTCTGTCCAATCATTCTGGTATGGGACGGGGGCGTGGATATGATCTGAAAGTGACTCAGATGATTGTAAAGTGCAGCTCAGATTGAAAACCAGCCGCTGCACGCTACCCATCTTGAGATGTCGAATGTGTTCCACACTCTCTGAGAAGGAGAATTAAGCAAACTGGTTCAATCCTAGTATTAGTCAAAGTATTCTAATAGTATTTCAAAAGCAAAATTGTCATTGTTTTCCCTGATTTTTCACTTCATTACATCCTTCATTAGTTATTTATTTATTTATTTTTATTATATACTTATTTATTTATTCATTTATTCTTTTTGTTTTTCTGAGACAGAGTCCCTCACTTTGTTTCCCTGTAGAGTGCTATGGCATCACAGCTCACAGCAACCTCACTCTTGGACTCAAGCAATTCTCTTGTCTCAGCCTCCCAAGTAGCTGAGCTTATAGGCGCCGGCCACAACATGAGCTATTTTTAGACAGGTGGTCTTTCTCTGGCTCAGGCTGGTCTCAAACCATTAGCTCAGACAATCTACCTGCATCGGCCTTCCGGAGTGCTAGGATTACAGGCGTGAGCCACCATGCCCGGCCTCTTCGCTAGTTATTTAGATTTAGACCTGCTGTTTAGTAATACGACTTTCTGCCTTTTCCCCCTATAAACCCTATTATACCTTGCTATCTTCTAATTTCTCCTATTTGATTAGGTGCATTACTGAAGAGCCTGCATCTTTAAACTCTGTATGGGCAAAACTCAAACATCTTGCCAGCTTGCAGTTCTTTATTTTTTTATCTTTTGATTGTCTTTGAATCACAACTTAATCCATTTGGTTCTGACACACTTGCTCTGGACTCATTGTAAGTTGTTTCAATTATGAAAACAAGTCCCTTTGAATTATCTTATTTAGAAGCCTCAGCCAGGGCCCCTCTTGTATGAAGTCTCCACAAATGAGAAAAGTATCAGAGAATTCCAAGTGTGGCTTCCACTTACTAAAGAATTTTAGTTTTGGTCTAACAATTAAAATAAAGATGTTATTTTTTTTGTTTTATTTACTTTGCATTGTTTTGCTTTCAAGGCAAAGTAGATGATAGATAGATAAAAAGATAGACAAGATAAAAAGATAAGAATCACCAGAGGGGTGATTCTTGAAATAAAAAGAAAAGCTAATCAGTGATTTATTTTTCCTAAGTTCAATAATTTCTCCAAAGCTCCTCCCCAATATTCCTTTATTTTCTAAGCAAAGACGCTTTCAGTGAATTATGAGTATAAACTCTAACTTAAAAACCCTTCCTGTATAATAAATATCTTCAAATGCAGATATTCACCTCCACAATCTGGCCAATAAACCTGCAAAAAGCATGACCATAAGGTAATTACACCACTCCTTATTAAAATGTCCCACCATTTGCTACAGATGCACAGTTCATGGTTATGGGAAAAGGTAATTTGTTTAATAATGTATTCACCCCGCTGCACATAATGTAATTTAATCAGGACCATTATATGCAGGCTTCAAATGTAAAGTATTTCAAATGATCAAAATGAATTATTAACTGGTTACAGTCACTAAATCCTCATGGGGGAAAGAGAGATTGAGATGTGTCTCGTCCCCTCATAAACCATTTTACTCTTCAGCTGCATCTGAAGGCTAATATTCTGAAAACGACTTGCCATATCAAACAGAATAACAGCTCTACTTGTCTTAGAAAAGAATCAAAACTATTTTTGTGAGTTGATATCAGTTTATTCCCATGGTGAGTTCATGTCATTTGAGAATAATATGTTAGTTATTTCTTGTTCAGACCAAATACCTATGTTTTTGGTCTGAACACGTCGTTCAGCCTCATTCGTGGCATATAATCATCATCTCACCCTTTTCTGGTCGAGGCACCATCACTTGTCACCTGGATTATTGCTGCAGACTCTGGTTTCATCTTTCTAATTTGGCCCTTTGCCTTGTTTAAGTGTATTTTCAATTCAGGAACAAGAATGACGCTATTAAGATGTGAAACTTAGTAAATGTAGAATGTAAATGTCTTAGCACAATAACTAAAAAAAAACCAGGAAGGCTATGTCAACCAGTGTGATGAAAATGTGTCAAATGGTCTATGAAGCTCGTGTATGATGCCCCATGATCATATCAATGTACACAGCTATGATTTAATTAAAAAAATAAATTAAAAAAATGTTAAAAAAGGGACATATACCATGTTAAGGGTTAAAATACTTAATATTACAAAGATACTTGTATCTATTTTTCCAATGATTTTTATATTCATTGAGGTCTAACAAAAGTGTCTGTGGAAAAAAAAAAAAAAAAAAAAAGATAGTAGTGAATTCCTTACACTCCTTTGCTAAAAGTTGTCTGACAGCTCCCCCATTTAACAGAGGGTGAAAACCTTGGGATGACCTGAAAAACCTTCTCATTGGTTGTTTCTTCTTTGTACTCAGGATTTTCTACCATCTCTTACTTACATGTCTAAGGGAGATGTTTCTATGTAAATATTTCAGTGTTGTATCTCTAGTGTTGGGGATAGAATAACACGTATTGGATTCACGAATATTGTGGAGCTAGTGGAACCAGCAACAAATCTTACCCAAGTCTATAACTTGACTGTTCCCTCGAATAACTGCTCTGTTTGGATGTAATGGTAGTAGAGAATTGTCCCCAGAGTTGAATTATAAGTCAAGAATTCTACTATTCTGGCTTGGCGCCTTTAGCTCAATGGCTAGAGTGCCAGCCACATACAACGGAATTCACCCCCAATCTGCCAAACAACAATGGCAACTACAACCAAAAAACAGCTGGCTGTTGTGGTGGGCACCTGTAGTCCCAGCTACTTGGGAGGCTGGGGCAAGAGAATCGCTTAAGCCCAAGAGTTTGAGGTTGCTGTGAGCTGTGACGCTACGGCACTCAACCCAGGGCGACAGCTTGAGATTCTGTCTCAAAAAAAAAAAAGGAATTCTACCAAATTATAGTAATTATCAATTTCTGCATGAAGAATTACCCCTAAAACTCAATGATTGAAACAATAATCATTTCTTTAGCTTTACCCTGCAGGGCTGAAGATTAGGTGGATGGTTCGTTGGTCTGTGCCAGGGTCACCTGGTCTTGGCTAGTCTCTACTCACGTGCCTTTGAGCAATTTTCTGGTTGGTGGGGGATTGGCTGATTTCACATAGTTACAGCTGGGATGAAGTGATGCTGCCCCAGGCTCAGGGCTAGCATACCTTCCTTTTGTCCACATGCTATCAGCTAGTTCAAGTCACGGTGCAGATGTGCCGGGGTGATGAAAGAGATTCCATTATTGATGGAGAGGCTGAAATCCCCGTTGCAAAGGACATCTACCACATAAACATTTCAACAGTGTCACTCAGGGTCATGAATCCTGATAGGAAAGTGGGAAGTTCAGGAGATCATCTCTTTGCATATCACTTAGAAATGTTGTCATTTTTTTTACCAATTAATTTGGATAGGTCTTTGTATACAAGGCCTCACTCTGATGAAGGTATGATTATAATGGTATATATTCAAACTTTTCTTGTTCTATTTTCACACCCTTAATGGCATCAGTGTAATTTAAACTTTTCTTAAAAGGAGGGTAATTAGCTTATGTTCTTTGATTAGTAATATGGAAGGCTATTTTGAAATAAACTAGTTATATAAACCAGAAAATTTGCAAAAAAAAAGACCTTGGCAAAGCACACATGAAGCACTTGATATTTTTTGTTGCTTGCAGACCAGAGGGCACTCATGAGGGAAACGGTGGTCTTGAAAGACACACGGAACCTCTGTCACTTCCCTCCTTCCAGAGGAAGCATTCGGATGCAGATGAAAACGTAGGCATTGGATTTGTCTCTGTGTACATTCAAGCACGTGTATTTTGGTTGTTGATTTATCTCGCTATTTCCCCTTTCTCCAATTATCTGTTCTCTTCAGCTTTCTTTTCTCTATGGCATCCTATAGCTCTTTCATCTTTTCACTTTTCTGACCTTGGCATCAGGCTATTTTTTGCTTTCTGTCATATTCTCTTTCTAACTGGATTGGAGTCTTGAGTTTGAAGGAAAGGCAGAATTTTCTCTGATTTTGAAGATATTTAAAGCCTGGTGTTGCTTTTCTGTGATCAAAATATAAACAGAAATGATGAAACCACAGAGGAGAAGGAGTTTGTGGATAATTTGTAAACAAAAATAAAATCTTTAAAAAGTGAGAAAAAAATAACAGACTCAATATAGTTTCTGAAACATCTTCCAAATTTTAAACCATTCATTTGTGTTGGTTTAGTTGAGCGTATACAAGGAGATAAAGAGAGCCTGACCCTAATGTCACATCTTTGGAATAAATATCTTTTCAAAACAACCTTCAATAATGTTGAGGTAGCATTTTGAATGCTGATAAGCCTCAGAATTTGGTTTGAATAAAAATAAAACCTAGCTACAATACAAATGGTGTGTTCATAAACCATGTATCGATTCTATACATAGAATAAGCATGGATGTCAAGAAAATGGCACTGAAGAATACTGCTTGGTAATAAACACTGAGTTTATGGGCCTGAAACCATCTAAATGTATGTATTATCTTTAATAATATCTCCCTCTCTCTGAGGAAGATTGTTATTGTTTATACTACCCTTTAGTAAGTTCCCCCAGACCTGTAGGACTCTATCTCAGAAAAATAAATTCTATATTACTACAACTATTATAATATAATATGTACAGCTGGGGAAATTTGTTTTGAAAGGCAGCACACAATTTCTTTTATATTTTCCTTTTTTATTCAGTTAATATATAATAACTGTGTATATTTATAGGCTACAAGTTGATATTTCAATACATGAATACAATGATTAATGATCAAATCAGGGTAATTAGCATATTCATCAACTCAAACATTGGTGATTTTATTGTGTTGGGAATAGTCAAATCCTCTCTTCTAACTTTGTGAAAATATATAATAAATTATTGGTAACTATATTTACCCTGTAGTGCTATAAAGCACTTGAACTTCTTCCTTTTCTATCTATAATTTTGTATCCATTAACCAGCCTTTCCTTGTTCTGACCCCTCCCCCACCCTTCCCAGCTTCTAATAACCACAACTCTATTCTTTTCTTCTACAAACTCAACTTTTTTTAGTCTCCACACATGACAGAAAACATGTGATGTTTATATTTCTATGCTTGTCTTATTTCACTTCACATAATGTCCTCCATGCTTTTTCATGTTCCTGTAAATGACATGGTTTCATTTCTTTTATAGTTGAATAGTATTCCATACACAGCACATTTTCTTTAACCATTCTTCTCTTAATGAAGACTTAGGTTGATCCCATATCTTGGCTGTTGTGAACAGTGCTGCAATAAACATGTGAGTGCAGATATCTCTTCCATACAGTGGTTTCCTTTCCTTTGGATAAATACCAAAGCAATCTGGTGGGATTGCTAGATGGTAGGGTGGTTCTATTTTTAGTTTTATAAGAAACGTCCATATTGCTTTCCATAATGGCTGTACTAATTTTCATTCCCACCAAGAATATCTATTAATAAAAGTTTTCTTTCTTCTGTTATTAATTCTAATTAGAGTAAGATGGTATCTCAGTGTGATTTTTCTTTGTATTTCCCTGATGATTGGTGATGCTGAACACATTTTTATATGTTATTTGGCCATTTGTTTATCTTTTTAAGAAAAGTGTAAGCAACTCCTTTGCTCATTTTAACATCAGAGTACTAGTTTTTATTGTTTGGTTGTTTGAGATCCTGTTATAGTCTGGATATCAGCTTCTTGTAGGATGACCAGTTTGTACATATTTTCTGCCATTCTACAGGTTTTCTCTTCACTCTGTTGATTATTTCCTTTGCTGTGAAGAAGCTTTTTGTTCAATGCAATACCAGTTGCCTATTTTTGCTTGTGTTGCCTGCTCTTTTGAAGTCTTACTCACAGACTCTTTCCTCAGATCTGTATCCTAAAGCATTTTTTCATGTACATTATTTTCCTAGTAATTTTATAGCCTTGGGTCTTATATTTAAGTCTTTAAACTACTTTAAGTTGACTTTTGTATATGGAAAGAGTTAGGGGGTCTAGTTTAATTCTTTAGCATATAGACACCCAGCTTTACCACAACCATTTATTAAAGAGATTGCCCTTTCCCAATATATGCTCTGGCTCTTTGTTAAAAATTAGTTGGCCGTTAAGTATGTGGCTTTTTTCCGGAGTTCTCTATTCTGTTTCTGGGTCTGCGTGTCTGCTTTTATACCACACTGTTCTGTTTTGGTTATTATAGCTTTGTAGCATATTTTGAAGTCTAAGCAGGGTGATGCTTCCAGGTATGTTCTTTATGTCCAGTATTTCATCCATTAGTCAAAGTATTTTGTATTACCTTGTTAATTTTAAGATTTTTCTTTATTTCTGTGAAGAATGTCATTTGGTGTTTTGCTAAGGATTGAATTGAATCTGCCTTGAGTGGCATGGTCATTTCAACAGTATTAATTATTCTGATCCATGAGCAGGGATCTCTTTTAAAATTTTCTCTGTCCCCTTTAATTTCTCCCATCAGTGTTTTGTGGTTTTCATTGTAGAGATCTTCAACTTCCTTGTCACATTTCTTCCTAAGTGCTTTTTCTGTAGGTGTTGTACATGGGATCACTTTCCTGATTTCCTTTTCGGCTAATCCTTGGTGTATAGAGACACTACTATTTTATTCTATGGTGATTTTGTATTCTGCAACTTTATTGAATTTGTTTTCAATGCTAAGAGTTTTGTGTGGAGTCTTTATGTTTTCTGTATAAAATATCATATATTATATGCAAAAAGAGCCACTGTGACTACAGCATTTCCCATTTAACTGCCCTTTCTATCTTTCTATTGCCCAGGCAGTGCCTGTGACTCAAAGGAGTAGGGTGCTGGCCCATATGCTGGAGATGGTGGGTTCAAACCCAGCCCCAGCCAAAAACTGCAAAAAAAAAAAAAAAAAAAAAAAATCTTTGTATTGCCTAATTGCTTTGAGTAGGACTTCCAATACTATTAATGTATTCACTAAGAGTAAGTTATGAAAGTGGGCATCTTCATCTTGTTCAAATTCTTAGAGAAAAGGCTTTCAGCTTTTCATTCGGTATGATGTTGTCTGTGAGTTTGTCATATATGCTACTTACTGTATTGAAATATGTTCCTTCCGTACCTAATTTGTTGATAGTTCTTATCATGAAGAAATATTGGATTTGATCAAATGCTTTTCACATGTCTATTGAGATGACCATATAGTTTTTGTCCTTCATCCTATTGATGTGATATATTGTATTCATTGATTTGTGTATATTGAAATGTCCTTACCTCCCTGAGATAAATCCTGCTTGATCATAGTATTTTATCTTTTTGATGTAGCATTTACTTTGATTAGCATTTACTAATGGTTTGATAACATTTTGCTAAGGATTTTTGCATCTATGGACATTAAGGATTTTGGTTTGTAGTTTTTTGATATTTGTCTATTTTTGGAATCAAGGTAATGCTGACCTGGTAAATGAATTTATAAATATTCTCTTCAATTTTTGGAAGAATTTAAGAAGTAATTAGTGTTAGTTCTTTCAATATTTGGTAGAATTCAGCAATAAAGCCATCAGTTCCTGGGCCTGGGTGGACTGCCCATTGAACCTCTTTTCAGCATTGGTAGGACCCTGCAGTGACAATGACATCCTTAATCAAGCTGGCTCTGAGCCCCTAGGCAGTGGGCAGGTGCACAGTGGCCCACCCAGGGAAAGGATGGGGTGCTATCAGAGACAGCCCAGGTCAGGTGGTCTCAGGTTCTGAGGAGCATGCATGTCAGCTTTCTACATCCTGGGACAGCCTCCCTGATGTGCTGGACAGCCTATTCCCAAAGTGTATGCTGAAGCATATGATGGAGGCCGAGGACATGGCAGCATCTCTGGGTCTAGTTGATGTGTGACACTGCAGCCATCTAGGTGAATATGGGGAGATGCTGGTGGGGCTTCATGGATTTGGAGATGAAGAACTTATTGGGCCTCAGGACACAACATACACAGTCTGGTTTTGGTTTCAGTCTCAAAATACTGACATCAACACCCTAGGTATCAGGGAGTGGAAAGAATGCAGCATGGATTCTCTCTCTGGGACAATGCGGTCCCCTGGATTCCAGGAGATTTCTGTGGGAGGTTCAGGATATCTGAGGGTGCAGGGGCACACAGGCAGGTGTAACTGGAGACATCTGTACAGGAATGTGAACTACTAGGGAGCCCCAATTCACCTTTTCCCAGCAATGGGGAGCCCCACTCAGCTCTGAGCAGATCCAGCAGGCTGCCTCACTTCCCCCTCTGTGGTTTCCATGCTTCATGGAGTTTTTGTCATTTCCTTGCTGAATGTCACTGCTCTCTTTCAGAAGCTCTATTCAACACGTAATTGCTTATTTGTTGTTTTAGTTCTTCTCTGTTGAGAAGATGAGTGCTGACTCCCACTTATCATTGCTGCTACTAAAAATACAGGGGTGGTGAGGTGAGCCCATTATACTCATTTTAAATGACGTAATGAAATTCAACTGGACGTAATAATTGCAATGTCTGTCTTTGAGAGATGAGGAAAAGGGTCAGGACAGAGATCCCCAACGTTTTGGCACCAGGTACCAGTTTCATGAAAGACAATTTTTTTCATGGACCAGGGATGGGGAAGATTGTTCTGATACAGTTGGTAAGCAATGTATTTATCAGTCTCTGTGCAGTCAAAATACTTCGTTAAAGGGCAGCACCTGTGTGTGGCTCAAAGGAGTAGGGCACTGGCCCCATATGCCAGAGATGGCAGGTTGAAACCCAATCTCGGCCAAAAAAATCTTCATTAAAGTTAATCTGTATTCACAGCCAATCCCCAGCACTAGCAACATGGCCTCAGCTCCACTTCAGATCTTTAGGCATTAGATTTTCATAAAACAAACACAACCTAGAACCCTCACGGGCACAGTTTACAGTAGAGTTCACCCTCCTGTGAGAATCTAAATCTGCAGCTGATCTGACAGGTGGTAGAGCTTAAATACAGATGAAACTTTGCATGCTCACCTGTTGCTTGCTTCCTGCTGTATGGCTGGGTCCCTAACAGGCCATGGACTGGTACCAGTCCAAGGCCAGCAGGTTGGAGTGAGAACACCTCAAACTTTGAAGCAGCTTCCTCTGTGAGATTACAACTACCTCTGAATGTCTTCAAAAAAGTTAAGTTGAACCATATCTGCTTGAATGTACATTAAAAAAATAATATTAAAAGCTAAGAATTAGAAAAAAAAAAAAAAAAAAAAATGCTTCACCTGCATGGGGTGTAATACTGTTCTCAATAAGGAACAAAAAGTCTGGTCTCTTGCTTTATTTATTTCTTACATTTTATTCATTGTTTATGAGTATTATATTAGGCAATATGTTAGTGCTTATCATGACCCCAAATCATATATTTAAAAAAAATTGTAAATAGTTTTAATAATTTTGAAACATGTCCTATTACCCTGCAATTATGAAGTCAAATTTAGGCTCCCAATACCTGTAAATCTCTAGAATAGCTATCAATTTAAATTGATATCTCTGGGTCACAGCGACCAAAAGTCTGAGGTCAGAGGCATTTTAAATTTTATTTCCAGACCCAGTGCAGTTCCATACTGCTTGGGGAATGTAGCTCTATACCCATATATACAAGAAAGAACCATCTCAGAAGTCCTGACTTTACTGGAATGTAAGAACAGGGGAACTGTTAGCCTCCTCATCTCCCCATGCTAAATTATCTTCTGGGTAACCCATTTTTAGGTTCCCTATCTGGTTCATTAATGCTCCAGGCAGTCACTGGGCAATTATCCCTAGTAGGTGAAGTTATCCCTTGGAAGCAGGAACCCATCTTCTGTTCTTTCTTGTGTTTATCTTGTTTCTTTTGTTCTTGTTTGTTTTGTTTGTTTTCTTCTTAGGCTACACATTTCAAGATTTAGATATAAGAGTAATTAGCAGATTCTTCTGAGGCCCCCAGTTTTGTCTGTGTACTTCAACTGAACTTGCTTGACACTGAGATACTAACTCAGATATTAATAAAAGACGGCTTAATTCATCCACATCCTGCTGTTTCACATATAAGGGTCATTATATACATTGTGAGAAACACAGAAAGACCTGGCTGCTAATTTTTGGATTATTACCTGAAAGCCTATTGCTTGCTTTTTCCCTGTGATTCATCTACTTCATCGTTAGAGAGAAAAGTCATTTGATCAGGATTCTGTAGTGAAACTCAGCGTGTGAGGGTATAGTTTTCACCTTAGGATCCTTTGCCATCTAAGTCTGTCTGCTTCGCTGCCTTGCCGACTTCCCACTGCTCCTCCTCCTGAAGCGTTCCATTTCTCTTTCCTCCCCTGTCCTCTTCTGCCCTCTTCCCTCCCCCAGTTTCTTTTCCTTCATCCTCCTTCCTCTGCCTCCTCCTATTCTGCCTCCTTCTCTTCCTTTCTAAATTCTCCTTGGCTTCCACTTTCCCCATGGTCACTCCTCTTTCCCTGCTGTTTACAAACCTCTTTAATTTCTTCTTCTTATTTCTTCCTCTCGTCCTTTCCATCTTTTCTTTTTTCTCCTACTTCTCCTCCTTCTGCTCTATATCCATCTCTACAAAAAGAATCACTCGCTTTGGTCTTGCTGATCGAATGTTTTAGTCTTTTTTTAAATTTCAGAATACCACGAAATCAATGTTATGTGACCAAAATGTTCTGGTCGCATAATTTGCATTTATATATTTTGGCTCAAAATTGTAAGTGTGCTCTTCACCCAGAATGTGTGCATTATTGTACCTGTTAGGTGTGAATTAACCTAACCCCTACCCCCCAACCTACTTGATTCCTGTTGAGTTTATTACTTCTCGTTATGCACAAAAATGTTGGTCCACTAGTTCCACTGTAGTATTGAATACATGTGGTGTTTGTGTTTCTATTCTTGTTATACTTCACTCAGAAGAATGGTCTCCAGTTCCATTCAGGTTTTTATAAAAGATACTAGATCATCTGATCATCTTTTCTCTTGTTCCTCTTCTTTCTTGTTTTTTTTTGTTGTTGTTGTTGTTGTTGTTGTTGTTTGTTTGTTTGTTTTTTGTTTGTTGGTTTGTTTTTTTGGTGGCTGAGCAGTACCCCATGGTATAATCCACTCATATATTGATGAGCATTTGAGTTGTACTGAGCAGTACCCCATGGTATAATCCACTCATATATTGATGAGCATTTGAGCATTCCTACACCTTTGCAATTATGAATTGTGCTGCTATAAACATTTAAGTGCCTTTATGACAAAATTGCCTTTTTTCCTTTGGGTAAGGTCTTCTATCTGTATTCAGAAAGGAATCTGAATATCTGTCCTTCACCAAAGGAGTCAGCACATGCATATAAATTATATAATGTCCTCTACTAGTTTTAGTCAGTGAAGCCAAAGCTAATGGATTTAGAGTTTTAATATGTGTGTTGTGCTATATTTTTGTTTCTTTGTGAATGATTTCCTGGCATCTGTTATAGACGGAACATCTTTAGACATTCTTGCCAGTTTAATAAAGCAGTAGAAATGCATAAGGGCTGCTTTATCTTTAAAGCTAAGCTGCTGTATCTTTAAAATTAAGAAAATATGGAAGGACTACAAAACTCACTCTGGATTATGTTTCCATAAATCTCTAGGTTTTAATAGACATTATTAAATAATAAAATATATTCACAGAAGAATCTCTTATTTCTGCTAAAAATAATGAATGGCAATAATCACCTAGAATAATTGCAAAAATGAGATAAAATATATACATACTATTTTTCCTAATTATCCTTCTAAAACATAGCATTTCAGCATGAAATGTTGAGATACTTCCTAAAGATCCTAGCCTATTACCTTTCTGAAGAAGAATAAAAGATAGATAAATCACAAAAGGTCAGTTCACATTAACCAAGTGCTTACACATTTTTCTTTTTCCCCCATTTAATAATAATTACCAGAATTTAAGTATTTCTGCTTATGACTACAAATGAAGATTATTGGTGTAGTCAATAGATTCTATTGATGAAGTGTTGACTCAAAATTCAACTAAATGCACATTATTTATCCTCATAAAAGTTGTAAGCTGAAAGTAAACAATAGTTATGATATCTTCAATAACTCAAAATCACCACATGTGTTAGAAATGTTAAATAATTCAAGTAATTAGAGATTAAGCAAATCACCTAACAAGAAGTCACTATACAACTCATGATAATTCAATTCTACTGGAATATTTAGCACTCTTTATTGCTTTTCTGGGAGGTTTCTAGGCCCCTCTGTTTGAGTGTATTATCAAAAAGTTATACTTACAAAAATATAATAAGAAAAGAACAAAGAGAAAGTAAGACAAGATTTGTTGGCACCCATCTCCTCAGCTTCCCTGTTACTGACCACACTTTGTGTGGCCGCGAGTGCTGCTGGGGTAGGAGGACATATGAGTCTCAATGAGGAAAGACTTGTTTGTGAATCCTGACCTCCATTTATTCACCATTTGTGTCAAAGTAAATGGATACTTAATTTTATCTAGCACCCGAAACAAGTGACAATACACGGATCTTCCAAATGTGACACATCTGTGAAAGCCAGCGCAATGATGTGAATCACAAGCAATGATATTTACAAACGGCTGCAAACGTCCCCCTGCATGGAGGAAAACATGTTAGCCCCTGCTTTCCCTGTTTCTGCTATTCATTTCTTTCTGTTTCTATGAGTCTTTTTTTTTTCATTTTTGTCAGTTTCCTCTCTTTTTTTCGTTGTTGTCCAGTGTCCACCATTTCAAATTTTCTTCCTTCCTTTAACCACCTACCTCTAAAGTTCAAAAAATGAGTATATTAACAAAATAGCTTGTCTTAACTGGAAAAAAAGATGATAGTAAAAACCTAGAAGTTACTCTGTAATGTTTCTATCTAATACAATTAGGAGCTGGAAGTACAAACATCCAATACATCAAATATTAATTTATTTCTCTATAGTTATGTTCCCTGATGGATTTTCCCAATGGGTCTATGGCCTTCAGATAGATTAGGTAGATAGAGAGATAGATAGATAGATAGATAGATAGATAGATAGATAAGTAAATAGATAAATAAATAAATAATTTTATCTTTTTTTTCTACTGAGATGTATGAAACATAAATAATCACTTTTTCACAGAAATAGGCTCTACACTTGAATGTAATGAATGCAGCTATGCAGCATAACAGTCATTGATTTTTTTAGTGATGTTGAACAATTTTATGCAGCAGACTTTTTATATTATTGCTTTATGATGCTATGAAAAATTCCTGACCATAATTCCTTAAATTTATATTCTAAAATGTACGTCTTTAAATATCCCCATCCTGATGTGTTATTATTAACATTATATCTATTTGTATTTGTTAAATATTAGATTAAAAATGAAATAAAAATTGTAAAAATAAATGAATTAATTAGCATTTTAATAAATAAAAAATATATTTGTGAGATCTCAGTAAATTTAAATTTTGTTGCAGTATTAATATTTCCTACTACAATGCCCTACTTTGGAATGTTTTCATCATCTGGAGTATTAGTGCTTAACAGTAAAGTACCTACTACATTCCAGGCAATCCGTTAACAGTTTACATTCATTATAACCAATTGCCATAGCAATCCTATGACATAGATCCTACTATTCCATGACATCTGAAAGATCTGAGTCTTTGTCAACATAAGTAACTTAATCAAATTCACAGAATCATAACCAGTCTAATTCTGTATAGCTCAAAACTTCTTCCTTCTTTGCCTCCCTGATCTCATAAGTTATAACAACTTGATTGTGACTTAGATGTGATTTGTCATTTCCAAATCAATCACTGAGAAGTACAATGTAATCACTGTTTTTTGGGTTTTTTTTTTTTTTTTTTTTTTTTTTTTTGCTAAATGCATTATTACCAAACATTTTTTATAACGGGTTTTAAAATAACTGAAGTTAAAAAAAAATCAACTTAAAATA
>CAUYPK010048239.1:0-17531 GCA_963574355.1 Loris lydekkerianus
CAAAATTAAATACACCTAAATTAAAAAAAAAAAAAACAAAAAAAAAAAAAAAAAAAAATACCGGATAAATAAAAAAAAAAAAAAAAAAAAAAAAGCTTCTTTCCTAGTGTGATAGTCAATGTGTTAAAACACTAATAATTCTATAATTACCTTGTAACTTGCCATCTCCACCCTCTTCCACCTGCTCAAATTTGTGAAATTTTTTCTATAGTTATTCCTAATTATCAGGTCTTCTGAAAAAACCTCAGTAACAGCCTTAGGAAATATGTTGTTAGCTAGTAATACTCCATGACAAATCACAGTTGGTAATGGAATTTAAAACATTTTCCATTAAGCAAACCCAAGATGTCAGTGCAATGTCTGTCCATTCACAAAATTCAGGAAGGTGAGTCACAGTTGATTCTAGGGACACTCAGAAATTCTTCCCACGGCCTATGGAGAAACTGGTTCCTTCTACATTTAATAGAAAAGGTGATGAAATAGAAACCAGAAGGTTCTCTTTCCAAAAGCTATCGTGAGCTGCTATGAAGGGGTCATCAAAGTATTAGCAAAAGATGGGATGGGAAGAGGAACCCTAAGATCATCTTCTGCCTGGGAAGAGCCTAGTGACCCAATGGCATAGACACTGTGAGGCATCATCATGCACCCTATAACAGACATTGCCATTAGGAGCCCTAAGAACCACATCACTGTTCACAGACATGAAAATAAACTGCAATGTCAGTAGTAACCAGACAGGTGAAGTCTTGGTCTTAGTAAAACTACTCATCAGAGGGGCCTGGAGCAGGCTGGAGATGGCAAGGGGAAGCTTAGGGGTTTTTGCCTGGGGCCTTCCCAAACAAACGGAGCCTCACTTGATGAAGCAAGGAAGTCCCCCAAATGGCCTATCCTCCATGTAGTTTGTCAATTATGTCCCAAAGCAAATCTCTGTGACTGTATAGGACACTTCCAGGATATAAAGGCCCTGGATATGTCCTCCTATGTCTACAGGTCAGGAGGCTCCTACACTTATCTGGCACAATCTTTTCAACACGTACTAGCACCAGCCAACTCGGAGCTTCCCTCCACACTGCCGGTCTGCCATGTCTGTGTTTCAATGCTCTTCTGGGCAACTTACCCAATTTGTCCTTGACTTTCTTTACTCCAAGGGCCTTCATTTATACTCTGTCTCACTAGCCCTACTCCCTAAGTCACATCTTGGATTCTGTCATCATCCAAACCTGCTGTGACTCAGTATTTATATATCAGTAATGTGGACCTCCTTCCTCCCAGATCTCCCATTATCCTGCTTTTCTTTCTTTCTTTCTTTTTTTTTTTTTTTTGAGACAGAATCTCATTAGGTCATCCTCAGTAGAGTGCTATGACATCACAGCTCACAGCAACCTCCAACTCCTGGGCTTCAGTGATTCTCTTGCCTCAGCCTCCCAAGTAGCTGGGACTAATTGTTGAGAACATTTAGCCTCTATTGGCACACACCACAACACCTGGCTATTTTTTGGTTGCAGTTGTTGGTTAGCAGGCCCAGGCCGGGCTCAACCCTGCCAGCCTCGGTGTACGTGGCTAGTGCCCTACTCCCTGAGCTACAGCGCCGACCCCTTTTATCCTGCTTTTTAACTGAGTCCCCTGCAAACATGATTCAGCCAGGCCTGACTCAACACCCCCTCCCCGCCCCCCCAAAAAATGGTGAAACAGTGCTAGTGAAATTCTGGTGTCTAACCTCAACCAGAAACCATTATGGCCTCCCACTTCCTCTGTCTTAGCACATCAAAGTCTCCCACTAGTGCCCATCTATGCCTTCATTCTTGTCTCTGGGGCAGCTAAGCCCCTCTTAGCACCAAATCTGGCAGCCCCAGCTATGCTTCCACTCCTATCTCCTGTCCCTATACCACTTCTTGGGTGTCTTCACCTCTCAATTATCCCTTTTCTCAGATGGCTTGGGAAGGAGAGAGGTCTCTTCACAAAGACAAGGGTACTTAATTAATTACGGAAATAATTTTTCATTCTTTCATTCCCTGGTTAGGATGTAAGTGTCCTCAAGGCAGGAACAGCATTATATGCCCCATTGTCATACAGGTGCTAAATAAATATGTGATGAATAAATTAATGTAGGAGAACAAGTAAGAGAGGAAGAGGCCAATAGAGACCAGCTGTGCAGAGGACAAGAAGAAAAGAAGGAATAGGGTCCTTTGGCTCTGGCAAGGAGACAGCTGTCACTCATTCTAGAGGTCCCCCAAAATTCAGAATGAGTAGGCACGAGGAGTCTACTTCACATTGATTGTTTAGTTCTTGAAGGTCAGACTGGGGGGTGGGAAGGGTGGGAGAGAAGAGACAACAGAGTCACCTGGCCTAGAGAACAACTGGAACTGACTCAGGACAGTGCGGATGAGCTGCACGCCAGGGACCACAGGCCAACTGTCAGAACTCACTCAAGTTTCTTAAATTTTTGTAATTTTTACATTTCAGGAATCTGCCATCAATACTGAGAAGGCCGAGGTGGGTGGATCACCTGAGCTCCAGTGAGACCAACCTGAGCAAGAGGAAGACCCCCTCTCTAAAAAACAGCCAGGTGTTGTGGTCGGCACCTATAGTCCCAGCTACCTGGGAGGCTGAGCCAAGAGAATCGCTTGAGCCCAAGAGTTTGAGGTTGCTGTGAGCTATTACGCCACAGCACTCTACTGAAGACGACAAAGTGAGACTGTCTCAAAAAAAAAAAGAAAAAAAAAATACTTTGAAGCATCTCTGAATGGAGAGAGTGAGCGAACCCTTCAGGGTCCTTTGAAATCTTAGCGAGTCTACTCTGCAGTTAGAGGGAAATAGACAAAGAACCACCCAGCTCTGAAACCTACTTCATCAAACACCCCCCAACCACCACCTTTGAAACCTCAGCCACAGCCTCTGGAGCCTTCGCCTGCCAACTTTTACACACACCCGCCCACTCCATGCTTTCTTCCTTTCTTTCACTGCTGGGTCCCTTGTACAACTGTGTGAAAGGATTGTACAAGCAACCCAGGTGGAAGGAGAAAGACAAAGCACCAAATTCTCCTCTGCCACTTCTGCAAGACTGAAGAGGTGAGGCAGCACACTTCCTCTCTCACCGCACACATTTTAGCAAGGAGACTTTTAGTGTAGAGCATGCGCATGGACTCTGGTAGCACATAGCAGAAACCAGCCCTGAATTCCTAGATCCTCAGAGGTGGCAGAGCTGGCTAAATCATGATGGTCTCTGTATGTCCAACATCAACAGTTGTCTCTCCTCATCTCAGATACTCTAGGTGTCAAGTATTACACGACTTCTTCTGCATTTTCACTTCTACAGCTTCCTTGGGTCTCAAATTGCCTTTATTCTCAGAAATGATCTGCTTGTTGTCTTATCAGATCCATGTAAGGTTATCACCCTAAGTATCCATCAATCACATAAAATCGTTTTTTTCTCTGATTTGTGCTCTTCTTGGCCCCAAACTGCTGGTTAAATTTGTTCAATTTCCTGAAGAAGGTTTCTGCCTATCTTTGTTATAGACAAATATCTCCTCATATTCTTCATACTTAGTTATTAAAATAATACTTGGTTGATTTCACTGGTTTATTTCCTCCAACTTCAAAAATTCACAAACAAAAGGGATCTCCCTCTATGGTGTGTATTCATTCACTGCACTCACCCTCCCTTTGAAGCTAAAACAAATATGTACATCCCCATTGCATATCCATAAGCTAAGAAAATATTCCAGGTAAGATTAGCGCAATATATTTCGGATGAAGGGTATTGGCTACAGAATTAAAAATGAAGAAAATTCTGTTTATTTTTTAAAAAGCTCACATAGAGCAATCCTAAGCAAAAAGAATACATCTGGAGTTACCATATTATCTGAATTCAAATTACTCTACAAGTCTACAGTAACTAAAACAGCAGGGAACTGATAAAAGTAGATATATAGAGCAATGGAAAAGAACAGACAACCCAGACCTAAAGCCACATAGCCACAACCAACTGACTTTCAACAAAGTAGACAAAGACATACACTAGGGAAAGGAAGCCCTATTCAATAAATGGTGCTTGGAATATTGAATAGCCATTTGCAGAAGAAGGAAACTATATTCCTGTCTCTTACCATATATAAAAATTAACTCAAGATGGATTAAAAATGTAAACATCATACTTGAAAACTACAAAAATTCTAAAAAACAACCTAGAAAAAACTCTTCTGGATACTGGCTTAGGCAAAGAATTTAGAACTAAGACCACACCCCCAAAACAAATACAACAAAACAAAAATAAATAAATGAGACTTAATTAAAAGAAAAAGTTTCTGCACAGCAAATAGTCAACAGAGTAAATAGTGCCCTACAGAATAAAAAAAGACAAAGGGCTAAGATCCAGAATCTACAAAGAATTCAATTCAGCAAGCAAAAACAAACAAACAAGCCAGCCCAGGTGCAGTGGCTCACACCTGTAATCCTTTGGGAGGCCAAGGCAGGAGTATCCCTTAAGCTTAGGAGTCCAAGACAAGACCGAACAAGAGCAAGATCCTGTCTCTACTAAAAATAGAATAATTAGGACAGCACCTATGGCTCAGTGAGTAGGGCACCGGCCCCATATACCAAGGGTGGTGGGTTCAAATCCAGCCCTGGCCAAACTGTAACAACAACAACAACAACAACAACAACAACAAAAATCACTGGCTGTTGTGGCAGGCGCCTGTAGTCCCAGCTACCCAGGAGGCTGAGGCAAAAGAATCACCTAAGCCCAAGAGCTGGAGGTTGCTGTGAGCTATGACACCACAGCACTCTACCAAGGGTGACAAAGTGAGACTCTGTCTCAAAAAATAAAAATAAAAATCGAATAATTAGCTGGACGTTGTAGCAGGTACTTGTAGTTCCAGGTACTCAGAGGAGGTTCAAGAGGATCACTTGACCCCAGTAGTCTGAGGTTGCTGTGAGCTCTGCTGAGGCCATGGCACTCCAGCCTGGGCAATAGAGTGAGACTCTGTCTCAAAAAAACAAAAACAAAAAAAGCACAACCACCATCACCAGATAACCCCATCAAAATGTGGGCAAAAGACATGACTTTTTTTTAGAAGAACATACTTAATCATCCGGCAAATGCAAATTAAAATCATAATGAGATACCATCCTATCCCTGTCAGCAACATCATTATTAAAAAGTCAAAAAATAATAGATGCTGGCACAGATGCAATGAAAAGGAAATGCTTACACACTGTTGGTGGGAATGCAAACTAATACACCTCTATGGAAGATTCCTCTAGAAGTAGAGCTACCTCTCCAGATCTACCCACAGGAAAAAGTCATTCTATTAAAAAAAAAAAAAAAAAGACACCTGTATCTGAATGTTTATTGCACAAATGACAGATATAAAGATGTGGAATCAACCTAAATGACCACCGTTTGATGAATGTGATGAATGTCAAGAAAATGTGGTATATATACATACCATGGAGTGTTTTATATACCATGGATACTACTCAGCCATAAAAAGTAATGAAATAATGTCCTTTGCAGCAATTTGAATGGAACTGAAGATGACTGTCCTAGGCAAAGCATCTAAAGAATGGAAAATCAAACACCATATATTCTCACTTATAAGCTAGAGCTAAACAAGGTCATAATGTCATAATGTCATAATGGTCATAATGTGGTGTACTAGACATGGGAAACTAACAAAGAGAGGTGAGAGGGGTTGATGGATGATAACCTATTTATCATGTACATTGTCCACTCTTCTTGTGACAGGTACACTGAAAACCATAATTTCAGCATTACACAACTCACCCATGAAACAACACTTGCATCCCCACCCCACACCCCCCTTTATCTATGAAATAAAGAAGACAAAAATTCAAGTCCGAACAGGCTGTTTAAGGCTAGGCACAGTGGCTGATGCCTATAATCCTAGCACTCTGGGAGGCCGAGGTGGGTGAATTGCCTGAGCTCACAGGTTCGAAACCAGCCTGAGCAACATAGCCGGACGTTGTGGTGGCTGCCTGTAATCCCAGCTACTCAAGATGCTGAGCCAAGAGAATAGCTTGAGCCTAAGAGTCTGAGATTGCTGTGAGCTGTGATGCCACAGCACTCTACTGAGGGTGACAAAATGAGACTGTCTCAAAAAAAAAAAGAAAGAAAACAAATAGGCTGTTTAATATCTCCACCTGTTTACTTTTTTCAGACAGCTTAAAAAGAAATGTCTAAAACTAAATTCAGTTGTCTCTCGAGGAAACGCAAAGCAAAATACCTCCTGGGATGGCCAGGATTAAAATTCTGGAAAATAAGCACCGGGAAGGAAGCCTAGTGCATTGCTGGTGGAAATGTAAAGTGGTGCAGTTACTTTGGAGAACAGTTTGGCAGTTCCTTGAAAAGTTAAACACAGAGCTGCCGTATAATCCAGAAATTCCACTACAGGCATATACCCAAGAGAAAAAGCATATGTCCACACAGAACTTAAATACAAATGTTCAAATCAGAATTATTCTTAATAGCCAAAAAGTGGAAATGAGTTAAATGTCCATCAACAGAAGGATGGATAAACAAAGTGTATATAATGGAGTATTATTCAAAAATAAAATGTACCAATACATGCAACATAATTGAACCTTGAAAATATCATGCTAAGTAAAAGAAGCTACATAGAAAACCACATATTGTATGATTCCATTTATAGGCAGGGTCAAGAATAGATAAATTTATAGAGACAGAAAGTATATGAGTGGTTGCCTAGGGCTAGGGGGATTTGAGAGGAAAACCTGTGACTTCTAATGGTTAGGGAGTTTCTTTTGAGGATGATGAAAATATTCTAAAATTGGTTGTGGCAATGGTACTACAACTCTATGAATATATTAAAAATATTTTAATTATCCACTAAAAAAATTAAAGAGCATCGAGAACAACTGAAGCTATCCTCCTTCTCCAGTTATTTCCCTGTCTCTGCAAAAAGCAGCATCATTTATCCAATTGCCAAAAAAACTCCCTGCATTTTGCCTTTGACTATACCCCTCCATACACTTCCTAAATCCAAATAGTCTCCAAGTATAGCTGATTCTTGAACAATGCAAGGGTTAGCAGTGCAGACCCCTGAGGAGTGGAAAATCCACATATAACTTTTGACTCCCCCAAAACTTTACTAATAGCCTACTTTTGACTAGAGGCCTTAACTAATAACATCAACAGTCAATCAACATATATTATGTATGTTATATTTATTACACACTGTTATGTTACAATAAAGTGAGCTAAAGAACAATGTTATTGAGAAAATCATAAAGAAAATGCATTTACAATGCTGTACTTATTGATATCATTGAGTTGATTTAGTCTGTTTACAAGATGAATCATCTATCTGAAATGATGGGCAACAATTACTGCAGATCTCCATCAATCTATATTTATCAAGCAATTCAAATTTTTCATAACAGTATTTTAAGTCTTCTCTGCTTCTCGAAAATACTTTGTGCATCACTAGTGGCTTATGGTATTGTACTAAACACAATGAAAAATATCCTAGAATCGCAAGAAATCACGTTTTACTGTGATAGGCAATTTTACTGGAACAATGCTCACGTGGAGATGATCATCATTGTGTAGCATTTACAGTGGATATTCACAACACTTGATACTGCAATACCAACGGTAGGTGGCCACAGTATTAGAGTAGTGCAATATGTACTGCAATTCATTTTATGTAGTTATGATTTAATATTGCATCTTTAAATTTCTCTTGACTATGAATGATACCATGTATAATCTGTGTTTGTGTAAGTTTTAATAAATTTTAACATTTCTTTTTGAGACAGAGTCTCACTGTGTTGCCCTTGGTACAGTGCCGTAGCATCACAGCTCATAGCAACCTCAGACTCTTGGGCTTAAGTGATTCTCTTGCCTCAGCCTCCCAAGTAGCTGGGACTACAGGCGCCCACCACAACACCCTGCTATTTTTTGTTTTCGTTGCAGTTGTCATTGTTGTTTTAGCAGGCCCAGGCCAGATTCAAACCCATCAGCCTCAATGTATGTGGCCAGTGCCCTACCCACTGAGCTACGGGTGCCACCCTAAATTTTAACTTTTTATAATAGATTTTTATATATTTTGTGGTAGTAAATGATAAAATAAACTAGTATCTACATATATTTTATGTGTTCATGACACTATCTAACTCTTTGGTTTTTTAATATTTCTATGCTACAAGGTTCATCTATAATTTTTTTAATTGTCATAATTCTCCAAAATATTTCTAGTATATTTACTGAAAAAAGAATGTGTGTGTAAGTGGACCTGCACAGTTCAAACCTGTGTTACTCAAGGGTCAACCGTGCTTGACTCTTAAATATCTTTATCTCTTAAGTAGCTTTAGAATTTATCCACTTCTATCCCTGAGGCCGCAAGCCTAATTCAGGACACAATCAATCTCTCTTAAGTATCTTTAGAATTTATCCACTTCTATCCCTGAGGCCGCAAGCCTAATTCAGGACATAATCAATCTACCACCATCTACTCACACTCTACCCTCTCTCTAGATCTTCAAGTATTGACAACAACTTTAAATAATCATCCAAATTAGATATTCTATCAAAGACCTATGTTTTGACCACCAAGCTGAAACATTAAACTGCCAAACTTAGCCCACTCCACTATAAAATTTCAATCTTTCTCCTGAAAACCATTCTTCCTCCAAGTTGCACAAAGCAAAAAAATGGGAAACAATTTAGACACCTTATTCTCTCTGTGCCATATCCAATTCATTACACCAAGTCTGGCCAATTTTATCTCCACAATAGATCTCTACATTATTCACGTTTACTCCTCTGCCACCTTCCCAGTACAAGTTACCATTACTGCCTGCCTGAGCTATTACAGTAGAATCTTAACTGGTCTCTCAAATTCCAATCCATCTATTTAAGCACACAATAGTTTATGAAACTCCCCACTTTAAAAATCCTCAGTTACCTACTACATTTTCCTTGAATGAATATGTAAATTTATCGTGCCTCTGGGGGGTGCCTATATGAGAATATCTCAGGTTAGGATGCAAACCTTTTGCTGGGCTAACTCCTTACTCATCCTTCAGGGTTTTACTTAAATGTCACATTCTCAGAAAAACCTTACCTGACCTCTCAATCTCCCCTTGTCGGCTATACTTCTATTATTTCTTCATTTAAATTTACAAAATTATAACTATATGGGTACTTACAATTTGCTTCTACTAAGCTACATATTATATTTTATTCATTCCTGAGCACACAAATGCACATGCTCAAATATTTGCTGAATGAATGAAATCACACTGTAATAAAATGTATATGCTTGACAAAACAGAAAACTACAAAGCAATTTTTTGTATTTTTTTTTTTTTTTACTGATATAGCATAGTTGTAAATGTTTAGAGGGTACTTGTCATATTTTGATACATGTATACAATGTATAAGATCAAAGAAGGGTAACTGGGATATCCATCACCTCAAACATTTATCTTTGCTGTTAGGAACATTCCAATTCTTCTTTTCTAGCTATTCTGAAATACACATACATTACTGTTAACTCTTACTTCCCTACTGTACTACTGAATAAAAAAACTTACTCCTTCTGCCTGTATTTCTATACACAGACATTAACCAAGTTCTTTTATCATACCCCCTCTCCCTTGGTAACCACCATTACACTCTATTTTCACGAGATCCACCTTCTTAGCTAACACATAAGAGTGAAAATATACACTATTTGTCCTTTTGTCCTGAATGATTTCATTTAACATAACGACTTCCAGTTTCATCCATTTTTTTATTATGGTTGAATAATATCCATTGTGTATATGTATGACATTTTCTTTATCCATTCATCCACTGAGAGGGACACACTTAGGATGATTCTGTATCTTGAATATTGTCAACAATGCTGCAATAAACACGGGACAGCAGATACCTCTTCAATATACTGATTTTCCTTCTGTTTGATACACATCCAACAGTAAGTATGACTAGATTATACAGTTCTATTGTTAGTATTAGGGAAACTTCCTACTGTTTTCAAAAATAATTACACTTACAAAGTAAACTGTAAAGTCAGAATAAACTGATTAATCTTAATTAAAACAGATTAATCCATTGCCCTTCAATTTTTTATTAAATATTTGCATCTTCATTGTATTTGTTGTAGATAATAGATGTATTTGTGCAACCTTTCCTATTCTTTTTTTTTATTTTCTCTATACATATACATGTGTTTATTTGGTTTCCACTTTTTGCCTTCACAAAATTAGAGGCTTAAAATTTAATAACAATAACAATGTTTAAGATAAGAACAAGAAACAAAAACCTCGTAAAGAACGAATGAAGATAAAAACATTCGGAAAAGAAATCAGATGATTGCTGCAACAAAATATTGAGCAATAATAATAATAATGCAAAGTAAGTAACATTCACATTGTCAGATAAAAGTATGTCTATCATAGAATGCTTTGACTCTGAGGTTCAGTATGGAGTCATCATACTGAAGAGAAGTCAACTTCTTTTTTTTCCCCCCAAAGTATCAAAAAAAGACAATATTTATAAATGAAAATAGAAGATAATTTCAAAAAACAGATCGTGCCAAATCTTATAAACAATGGAAAAAGAAAAAATACTTCAAAGCCATTCTACTTCATCTGGATATACCTGATATTAAAATTGGAAAAAATATATTATTATAAAGGGACATTACAAACATATTTCACTTATAAATGAGGATGCAATATCCTAAACAACATATTAACAAATTGAATTAAAAATTATTGTTCAAATAACGTACTTTGGTCAACATTAAATCCAATTTATGTGAGAATTAGTCACTTTTTTTCTTTTCCTTTCCCTCACCCCTTCCCTCCTTCTGACTGCTCTCCCCTTCCCCCACCCCACACCAAGTCATTAATTGTCATTAATCGTCCTTATATCAAAGTTGAATACGTCAGATTCATGCTTCTCCATTCCTGTGATGCTTCACTAAGAATAATGTGTTCCGCCTCCATCCAGGTTTATAGAAATGCTGCAAAATCTCCATTTTTTTAATGGCTGAATAGTATTCCATGCTGTACATATACCACAGCTTACCTACCCATTCCTGGGTTGGGGGACCTTTAGGCTGTTTCTACATTTTAGCGATTGTAAATTGAGCTGTGTTAAAACAGTCTAGTATAAGTGTCTTTGTAATAAAAGGTGTTTTTTTTCCTTCTGGATAGATGCCTAATAACGGAATTGCAAGATCAAAAGGGAAGTCTAGATTGAGTTCTTTGAGGTTTCTCCATGCTTCCTTCCAAAAAGTTTGTATTAGTTTGCAGTCCCACTGGAAGGGCAAAAGTGTTCCTTTCTCTCCACATCCGCATTAGCATCTGCAGTTTTGAGACTTTGTGATATAGGCCATTCTCGCTGGGGTTAGATGGTATCTAGGGTGGTTTTAATTTGCATTTCTCTAATAATTAGGGATGATGAGAATTTTTTCATATGTTTGCTAGCCATTCATCTGTCTTCTTTAGAGAAGGTTCTGTTCATCTCTCTTCCTCACTGATGTATGGGATTGTTGGCTTTTTACATCTGGATTAAGTTCCCTATAGATCCTAGTTATTAAGCTTTTGTCTGAATCAAAATATGCAAATATCTTTTCCCAAAGATTGCCTATTTGCTTTGGTTGTAATCTCCTTAGCTGTACAGAAGCTTTTCAGTTTAATTAAATCCCATTTGTTTATTTTTATTGTTGTTGCAATTGCCACTGCAGTTTTCTTCATAAAGTCTTTCCCCGGGCCAACATCTTCCAGGGTTTTTCCTATGCTTTCTTTGAGGACTTTTATTGTTTCATGCCTATAATTTAAGCCCTTTATCCATCTGGAGTCAATTTTTGTGAGTGGAGAAAGATGCAGGTCCAGTTTCGGTCTTTTACATGTGGATATCCAGTTCTCCTAGCACCATTTATTGAATAGGGAGCCTTTCCCCCAGTGTACGTTCTTGTTTGGTTTATCGAAGATGAGGTGGTTATAAGTTATTGGTTTCATTTCCTGGTTTTCCATTCAATTCCAAATATTTATGTCTCTATTTTTGTGCCACTACCATGCTGTCTTGACCACTATGACCTTGTAGTTTAGCCTAAAATCTGGTATGGTGATGCCCCTGGCTTTGTTTTTATTAATAAGAACTGCCTTAGCTATACGGGGTTTTTTCTGGTTCCATACAAAATGCAGAATCATTTTTTTCCCCAAAAATGATTAAACTGAAAGCTTTTCCACTTATAACTGGAAGCAGACAAGGTTGTCCTCTGTCACCATTATTATTCAACACAGTGCTGGAATTTTTAGCCAATACAATTAGGCAAGACAATAAAGGGCATCCAAATGGGAACAAAGGAGATCAAATTCTCCCTCTTTGCTGGTGATGTGATCTTATACTTAGAGAACCCCAAAGACTCAACCACAAGACTCTCGGCAGCCATCAAAAAATACAGTAACGTCTCAGGATATAAAATGAACGTCCAAAGGGAATAAGATGTCGGCCGAGTAACAGCTTCCCTGCAACTGGGCACGGTGAGTCTGGGGAGATAAGCCTCCAGGCATCTCTGGCTGATAGGATCTGCCTATAATCATCCCTTTGAGGATACAGGGACTCAGCAAGGGACTTCTGGACCCCAAGAGGAGGACAAAAACCATGCAAAACTGGCAATTGGTTGCATGTGTTCGATTGACCTAATCCCACCGGCAACCATAAGTATAAGCAGCAGTGAGACTGCAAACCAGAAAGGCCTTACCTGTGAACTGTTTCAGTGTTTTTGGACTTGGCACTCAGTTGAACTGCCTTGGGGAGAGCTTGAGCAGGAGTGTGGAGAACTTTGGGCATTGTCTAGGGCCCCAGTCTGAGCCGCTGAGCCGGACAGAGCTAATAGTGTTCAGCTGTGGGCTGAAAGGACCCATTACGAATGAACTGCCCTGGCAAGCTCCACCCTCAGAGTCACAGAGCAAGGATCCGGCGGGAGCTACTAACCTAGTGACTGAGTAGCCTAAAGGCGGGGACTGAGCTGCCTTACAGTCTTAACCCTCAGGGGCAGAGTCAGACTGGTTTTGGCACACTGGAGCCTTGGGCTATTGCCCTGGGTAGAGTGCTGTGGCGTCACAGCTCATAGCAACCTCAACCTCCTGGGCTTGGTGCCACCTGGACCTCCATAAGAGCTGCGCCACGACCCACCTGTGTTGGGTCTCCGCTTGCCCTGAAAAAAAACTGCGGGAGCCGTGCAACCCTGCATCCTCCCTCCTGTACCCTCCCTGCCTCCACACCGGCCTGCTCGTCTAGTCAGAGACTCTGGTAGTCGCGAGCCCTCCGGAGCCCTCCCTACCTCTGCACAGAGCCCTTCTCCTGGCCAGAAACTGCTGGAGCCTTGGGCTCTCTGTGACAAAGTCACTGGGCACCAGGCACTCCCAGAACCATGCACACCACCTCCCGCCCTATTGCTAGATCCGGGTGTGTCACACTACAGAGCTGCTTCACAACCGAGAACTCCCTGGCTGGGGTAGCTCCAAGAGGAGCTACACAGGGTCACTCCCTACAAAGATCCAGCAAAAACAGAGTGATCCCACTGGGGTCTAATCTCGGAGAAACACCTCCCAAACTCTGAGTACAGCCAAAGGAAATGGTGAAAAAACAATCATGAGGCAAATTCAACAGACAAACTCTGGCAATATGAATAATCAGAGTAGATCAACTCCCCCAAGGATCAATGGGGCAGACACAGCACCAGATCCCATGCACAAACAAATACCTGAGATGTCAGAAATCGAATTCAGATTCTGGATAGCAAATAAGATCGAATTAGAATTGCAAGCAATAACCCAAAAGATACCTCAAGAATTCAACAAATTCAAAGACCAAATGACCAAAGACTTTGACACATTGAGACAAGAAGTTGCAGCCCTCAAAGATCTGAGAAACACAGTAGAAACCCTCAGTAACAGAATGGAGCAAGCAGAAGAAAGGATTTCTGACATTGAAGACAAAGCTTTTGAACGCTCCCAAACTCTCAGAGAGGAAGAGAAATGGAGGGCAAAAACAGATCACTCTCTCAGAGAGCTCTGGGGTAATTCAATGAAAACCAATATTCATCTTATACGGATTACCAAAAGTGATGAAGTGGCTTCACAAGGCACAGAATCTCTTCTCCCATGAGATTATGAAGGAGAACTTTCCAGATGTGCCAAGAGATTCTGAAATTCAGATAGCTGAAAGTTTCAGAACTCCAGCACGACTCAACCCAAATAAGACATCCCCCAGACACATCATAATCAACTTCACTGAAGTTAATATGAAGAAGAAAATTCTGAAAGCAGCCAGACGAAAGAAAACCATCACCTACAAGGGCAAGACTATTAGAATAACGGTAGATCTCTCTGATGAAACCTTTCAAGCTAGAAGAGGATGGTCATCGACTTTTAATCTCCTAAAACAAAATAACTTTCAACCCAGGATCCTGTACTCAGCTAAACAGAGTTTCATTTATGATGAAGGAATTAAATATTTCAATGACTTTCACATGTTGAAGAAATTTGCCATAACTAAACCAGCTCTCCAGGACATTCTTAGACCTATCCTCCATAAAGACCAGCGTAATCCTCCACCACAAAAGTAAACCCACCCAGAAAATTTTCATCAAATTCCAACTTCCACAGTCGCAAAAGGATTAAAAATGTCCACCGGACACTCGAAAGGTTTATCAATATTCTCAATTAATGTGAATGGTTTAAATTGTCCTCTAAAGAGGCACAGGTTGGATGACTGGATACAAAACCTCAAGCCAGATATCTGCTGCATACAAGAATCACACCTAACATTAAAAGACAAATTTAGACTCAAGGTGAAGGGATGGTCATCTATACTCCAGGCAAATGGAAAGCAGAAAAAAAGCAGGCATTACAATCCTATTTGCAGACGCAATAGGTGTTAAACCAACCGAAATAAGAAAGGATAAGGATGGACACTTCATATTTATTAGAGGTAATACTCAATATGATGAGATCTCAATTATTAATATGTATGCACCCAACCACAACGCACCTCAATTTATAAGAGAACCACTAACAGACATGAGCAACTCGATTTCCTCCACTTCCATAGTAGCTGGAGATTTTCACACCCCTTTAGCAGTGCTAGATAGATCCTCCAAAAAGAAGCTAAGCAAAGAAATTTTAGATTTAAACTCAACCATTCAACATCTGGACGTAACAGACATCTACAGAATATTTCATCGCAACAAAACTGAATGCACATTCTTCTCATCAGCCCACGGAACATACTCCAAAATCGACCACATCCTAGGCCACAAATCTAACCTCAGCAAATTTTACAAAAATAAAAATTATTCTTTGCATCTTCTCAGACCATCATGGAATAAAAGTTGAGCTCAATAACAACAGGAACCTGCAGACCCATACAAAAACATGGAAGCTTAACAACCTTATGCTAAAGGATAGATGGGGTATAGACAAGATTAAGAAGAAAATCACCAAATTTTTGGAACAAAACAACAATCAAGACATGAATTACCAGAACCTCTGGGATACTGCAAAGGCAGTCCTAAGAGGAAATTTATAGCACCGCAAGCCTTCCTCAAGAAAACAAAAAGAGAGGAAGTTAATAACTTAATGGAACATCTCAAGCAACTGGAGAAAAAGAACACTCCAACCCCAAACCCAGCAGAAGAAAAATCAGAGCAGAATTAAATAAAATTGAAAAGAAATGAATTATACAATAGATCAATAAATTCAAAAGATGCAGTTTTGAAAAGATCAAAAAAATAGATAAACCTGTGGCCAACCTAACCCGGAAAAGAAGAGCAAAAGCTCTAATCTCATCAATCAGAACTGGTAACAATGAAATAACAACAGATCCCTCAGAAATTCAAAAAATCCTTAACAAATACTACAAGAAACTCTACTCTCACAAATATGAAAATCTGAAAGATATCTACCAATACCTGGAAGTATGCCACCTACCAAGACTTAGCCAGAATGAAGTGAAAATGTTGAATAGGCCTATATCAAGTTCTGAAATAGCATCAACTATACACAATCTCCCTAAAAAGAAAAGCCCAGGACCAGATAGCTTTACATCAGAATTCTACCAAACCTAGAGAAGAACTAGTACCTATATTAATAAATCTCTTCCAAAATATAGAAAAAGAAGGAATAGTACCCAACACATTCTATGAAGCAAATATCATCTTGATCCCCAAACCAGGGAAGGACCCAACAAGAAAAGAAAATTATAGACCAATATCACTAATGAATATAGATGCTAAAATACTCAATAAGATCCTAACAAACAAAATCCAATAACACATCAAAAAAATTATACACCACGACCAAGTGAGATTTATCCCATGGTCTCAAGGCTTGTTCAATATACCTTAAATGTAATTCAACACATAAACAAACTTAAAAATAAGGACCACATGATTCTTTCAATTGAATGCAGAAAAAGCTTTTGATAATATCCAGCATCCCTTCATGATCAGAACCCTTAAGAAAATTGGTATAGAAGGGATATTTCATAAACTAATAGAGGCCATCTACGGCAAACCCACAGCCAATATCGTACTGAATGAAGTGAAATTGAAATCATTTCCACTTAGATCAGGAACCAGGCAAGGTTGCCCATTGTCTCCATTGCTCTTTAACATTTTCATGGAAGTTTTAGCCATTGCAATTACGGAAGAAAATGCAATCAAGGGTATCCACATAGGGTCAGAAGAGATCAAACTTTCACTCTTCGCAGATGATATGATCGTATATCTGGAAAACACTAGGGATTCTACTACAAAACTTTTAGAAGTGATCAAGGAATACAGCAATGCCTCAGGCTACAAAATCAACACCCATAAATCTGTAGCCTTTATATATACCAATAATAACCAAGCCAAAAAAAGTCAAGGACTCTATTCCTTTCATAATAGTGCCAAGAAGATGAAATATTTGAGAGTATACCTAACAAAGGATGTGAAAGATCTCTACAAAGAGAACTATGAAACTTTAAGAAAAGAAATAGCTGAAGATGTTAAAAATGGAAAAACATACCATGTTCATGGCTGGGAAGAATCAACATTGTTAAAATGTCTATACTACCCAAAGCAATATATAATTTTAATGCAATTCCTATTAAAGCTCCATTGTCATATGTTAAAGATCTTGAAAAAATAATACTTCCTTTTATATGGAATCAGAAAAAACCTCGAATAGCCAAACATTACTCAGCAATAAAAACACAGCAGGAAGAATGACACTATCAGACCTCAGACTGTACTATAAATCAATAGTGATCAAAACAGCATGGTACTGGCACAAAAACAGAGAAGGAGATGTCTAGAACAGAATAGAGAACCAAGAGATGAATCCAGCTACTTACCGTTATTTGATCTTTGACAAGCCAATTAAAAACATTCAGTGGGGAAAAGATTTCCTATTTAACAAATGGTGCTGGATGAACTGGCTGGCGATCTGTAAAAGACTGAAACTGGACCCACACCTTTCAC